>WBNQ01049784.1:5728-18595 GCA_013401375.1 Spizella passerina | reverse complement strand
AGTAAATTGCTGCTGACATTGGAGCTGTGATTCAGGAAGGTAAGAGGAATAGAGAGAGAGCACTGAACAAAGACTTGCAGCTCTGCTGGGACTGCACAGTGCTGAGACAGTTGTGAGGTGGTTGCTTGAAGTGATCAAGAGAAGCAGATTTAAGAAGGAGCACATTAAAGCTGAACTTGGACTACTAACTGTGCAAATCAAATGGATTATGCTTTAGAGTCCCTTATGATGTCTTGCAGTCTTGTGAGACAGCAGAATATTTTCAGGAAGCTGTTTGTTTTTTTGGTGTGTGGTTGATTTTGTGTTTTTGGGTTTTTGGATGCAGTGGGGGGAGGCAGCACTGATAGAGATGCTTTGAATGCCTTTGGGAGTAGTAGCCGATATTGGTGCTTTGCTTCACTCTGCCAACAATTTTTATGCAGTGAACAGCACAGAGCTAGGGCTGTGTTATTCTGAGTATTTTCCTCGTGAGAATACCAACTGTCTTGTGCAGTGGTGATCTGTTCCACTCAAATTCCAGAACAAATAGCTGGCAAGAATTCTCTTCCTCTTTTTATGTCCTGGGCTGAGGCAAATGCTAAATCTGCTGTTTTTCAATGTGCTCTAGTAGGCATCTTACACCTATTTTTCATGCATGAAAGAAAAAAATACCCTTGATTGTCTGTAGGTTGCTTTTCCCTTTTAGTTAAAATAAAGCACAGCCAAAAGTTAAATTGCTGTCTATATATAAACACATCCTGTGTTTATGACTAAATACTGTTATTTACTGTGAAGTCGAAATATAATTATTTTCCTTAAAATGTTGTTTGAACATGCTTTGCTGCTATCTCTAAGCACTGTAAAAACACAATTGTGGGCATTAAGAATGGGGATAAGAGGAGAGAAAAATATGAGGGAAGAAGGATGGCATCCTATTGAATCCTTCCCAGTCCCCTGACTATCTCTATGTCCACCCAAGATGTCTCAAAATTAGTCCATTTCTCTTTGTCCCTTTGTGGTATAACTTCCATGTGTTCTCAGGGATCTGTGTAAGTCCACTTCACTTGTTAAAAGTGAATAATTCATTGAAGCAAGCATATTTGGGGAAGGTAATTGGGGAAGTTGATGCCATGGCATTTGAATCACAAAGCAAGCTCATGCTCTTTGATGCTTGCATTTCCAGGTTATTACTTATACTTGTGACTGTTTCTAATTAAACTGTTAAATATTGTGAATACCAGATGCTGTAAGAAATGCAATGTACATTTCTCCAGAATCCAGATAAGTGACAGAGGTGAGAGAGGGATGGTTTCTTCTCTGTTGGAAAAGCAACATAACACACCAAAACATGAATGGGACTGCTTCTTCACTGTGGTATAGTCCTTCCCCATTTCTGACCTTTCCTATGTCTGACTGTTGAATGGGTGAAAGTTGATCTTCACACAATCACTATTTTGCTAGCAGCTTATCCCAGCTCTTACTGAAGAGCAACTGGCTGCTGGATGTATGTAAAAACTAAGAACAATATTGGTTCGCTTCTGTTATTTTGTATATGGAAGTTCTTTGTTATTTTGTATACTGAAGTTCTTTGGGATAATCTTTGCTGTGGTACAGAGACGTTTGAAATAGCGGGTGGCTCAAATGTGAGACAACTGTGGCCTGTAGGTCTCTAAAGATCAGTTACCCTTGTTCTCCTTTATTACAGCCACAGTTCGCATGGTAGAAGTGGGATAAATTTACATACCCACTGATAATAAATGATAGAATGAGTTGTGTGTAACTTGTCTTATGTTTTTCTTCTGACTAACTTAAAGTCAAAAGGGGATATATAGATGACTTACCTACAGTTGTT
This sequence comes from Spizella passerina, assembly GCA_013401375.1. NCBI lineage: Eukaryota > Metazoa > Chordata > Aves > Passeriformes > Passerellidae > Spizella > Spizella passerina. The sequence continues at coordinate 16,764 of WBNQ01049784.1, read as the reverse complement.
GTCTTGGAATGATTATTGCACTTTATATTTAATCACAACACTCGGAATAGCAGTTACGGATATATGAAATCACTGTCTTCAGCTGGTACAAGACTTGTCAAAATGGGAGATGCGCTTTTGATGTATTTTTGTAGCTTCAGACTTCTTTATTGCAAATTTATCTGCTTGTTTCCTCTCTCATTTCCTGAAAGCACAGGAGTATTTGAAAATAAAGGTAGGCCTGAGCTGCAGAATGCAGCAAACCGAAAGAAATCTCATCTCTTGCCTTAGGGTAACTCAGTGTTTGGATTCTGTGTTCCTGGTTTTGGGTTTTTTTTTAGTGTTTTTGTTTTGTTTTCCAGATATATAAAAGCTGTTCCTAGATATATATAAAAGCTTTTTTTGCCCAATTAGTTTTTCAGTGCAGAGGGGAATAAGACTGCAGTTGTACATGTGNTAGGATCACAGCACCCCCCCTTTCCTAGATAGTGCCTTTGAATTTGAAATCCCCTCCCTTTCCTAGCTAATGCCTTCTATTGTTCAGGCATTTGGCTTTGCTGGTGTTTTCAGTAAGATCCTATTAATTGGGTTACATGTTCCTTGGTAACTGCTAAAGCCCTGAGTATTTATGTGGTGTTTGTTTGTTTGCTTTTGTTTTAAATGCAAACTGATTTTTAATGGTGCTTTTAGACTCCTACACTGTGCTCATGGACAGGCTTGATCACACACAGTGACCTCTGGGTGCTGTGCAGGTCAAGTCACAAATGTACTAGAGAGACAAACAATATTAGAACTTTATTGAAGGCAGTAATGCTTAAATGCTAGGGACAATACAGTGCTGGAATCCAAATGATGGGACCTTAACAATTTGGGTGGGAGCCACAGGCTATAATGTTACCCATGGACTAAGGGATTGCTCCTTACAAGTGTATCAGCTGTGTCAGGACTTCTGTTGACACACTGACAATTAAAAACATTTATTTTCATGTAGTTTTGTGGGTATTTGTAGTATCCTGGGGCGAATTTAATTTCTGTGTAAGGTTGGAGCCAGCTGGTCTATAGAGACTTGGTCTGTGAGGTGGTCCCTGCCTCCTGCTGCGTGGTAGTGCTTGTGTGGGGGACGGAGGCAGGATATTTGCAGTGTAAGGTGCACATCTTAGTCCTGTGTGTTCTTCTTTATTGAACAGTTCCCAGTTCTAAGCAATAAAGAAAGTGTACCATTATCCTTAAACTATATGAGTGAAGCCTAAAAATCTTCCAGATGCTTACTGTTGTTCTGGTCTGATTTAAGGTTTGAGGTGTTTCAGCTGTGTGTCATGTCATCTCCCAGTTTAAACTTTGATAGCTAATTCAGTTTTGTTTCTTGTTTGGAAGATGTTGTTTAATATTTCTAGGAATTCTGCATCTTTAAGGAGAACCTCTTTAGGAAAGCTTTGTTTAGAAAATATTGAGACGTAGTGGCAGGTTTGGTTTATTTATGAAGGGAATGTTTGCACTCCCCTACACACTACAGTGTTGAATAAACATATATTGTCTTTTGGTGTGTACTTGTAATTGTGATAATGGTAACATTCACAAATAATTTCAAATCATAAATTTTGCCTCAAAGGCAATAAGAAATGTAAAAGGCACAGACTGTTGGTTTCTCATATTTGCAGTTATTGAGAAAGTAGATCCATGGCTCCATCTGCTGGGGTTTAAAACCAGAAGCACAAGGAATTGCTGTTTATTGAAAGCACTGAGTTCTGTCACACATGTGAGAGTAGCTGCTGGGCAGAAGCTGAAATAAAAAGTACTGCATTTTATTTTTCAGCTGGTGAATTGATGGAGTATATTTCTCTGGAGATATTGGTGTAATATTTTGACAATTTTGCCCGTCTTAAAACTTGTGGTTTTTTCCCTGCAGTTACATTCACTGTCTGAGAGTTGAGCAATTTGTCTCTTTTGACAAGAGACATATAGAATACAGAGCTGCCTGTTTAATTTTTACCCTTTGTGTTTTTTGTAGTCAGACAACTTCTGTAGGCAAGATAAAGACCTGATATTACAACATTAGCTGGATGGTTCCTCCAGAGATCTCCTGTGGGGAAGGAATAAGGCCAAAGTATAAAAAACTTGACTTCTTGGTCTTCTCTGGCAATTAAATATGTGACATTAAGATAGTTTTGAGATTAATTTGCATTTTGCAATGTCTTGGTGCAGATCAGCATGAAAGGAAGCTATTTCCATCTGATTTAACTTTTCAAATTTCTGTTAAGAGGGGAAATATTTTGCTCACACTTGGTTTCTCATTTCCATTGGTCTGAGAACAGGAGCTCAGAAACTCTGAGCTGTAGCTTAGCTCTTAAAGAAGAGAATATTCTGAAATAATCCACTATTGCTCTGCCTGCAATTGTTTTCAAAGCAGCTTTGTCATATTCTGTCATTATAGCAAAATCTGTCTTGTGATGCCAGTAGCAAGAATATGCATCGAAAATCCATTCGATAAAAAGCAAAAATTGTCTGTCGTGTTTAGCACTGAGTAAACACTTCAGTTTCAGTAGAAACTGAACTTTGGAATTTGAAAGTACTACAAAGTAATGGCTGTGTATTTGATCAAGATTCAAACCCCTATACAGAATAGTGTGCCTGTTTTCTTGAGTATTCTCATTATGTGCTAGCATATTTTGTCCTAAACAAGGAGCCTAAACAAAGTTGTCTTTCTCTGCTCTTTTCTTTTTCGTCTGTTGAAGGTTTTAAGAATGATGCCCATAGGGGCAAGGATTTTAGATAAATAAAACTAATGGTTTTGCAGAGATGTAGTTGGAGTGAATCTCACTCTGTAAGGGTTATTACTGTAAAGTTGCAAGTAAAAAGACTCATGTTAAATGTGGACACTGAAAGGAAACACTTCCTATGTTAGTCATAACAGGATATATATGGCAGTTTATAACTCCTCTGCTGTAAACAAAAAAAATAATGGAAGATCAGACTTGAGTAGTATGTGAAAGTATTGCTATCTTGAAATACCTGTTATATTTACTTTTCTTGCAAGTAGAAAAGTTGTCATTTTAACTTAATGCTAAACTTTGGCAGGTTAACAATGCAAAATGTGTGTGTATGTAAATTGTATATAATTCTATTAAGTAATGAATAATTAAAATATTACTAGAACATTTACAGCATTCAAACAGTGTATGCACATGGACATGCAATATACAGGTATATTTGCACAATAGTGTATTTTTTAAGAAATATTCTCTGATAGCTATTGTAGACCTAGAAAGAAAGTGTATTGTACTTAGTTCATATTTTATGGGTGAGGATTTCTGCTGCTTAGACAATTAGAGCAATGCTGACAGTTTATTTGTGTTCTTCCTTCAAGAGACAGGAAAGGAGGAATCAACTGAATAAATGCTATTTTGTTATCTGCTGTTAGAGGCGATGTATTCTATTAAAATTTATTACCACCTGGAAGGCCAAGGCTATGTTTATTCAGGGTCAGTCCTTAAGAATCATCTCTTATTATTTAGACACAGTCTTTGTATTCACAGTGCAAGTTACAGACTGTGCTTTTTGCTCAGTTTTCTGCTTCCTTCTGCTCTCAGCTTGGAAAATTTTGTAGCTATAAACTAGGATGGCATGTTCTTCAGTGAAGTGTCAATTTAAGCTGTGGGAAGGAGAGAGAAAAGCAGCAGCAAATGTTTCATACACCCATAAAATACCTATGGAGGTTTAAGGTATTTTAAAATACTTTTAAAATCTACTCATGTTGTAAAACTGCATTCTAAAGTGGTTTTTTTTTCAGCAATTAAGATCTCTCCCTAAAATAGAGGAAAGAGTCCTCACAATCTCTAAAAATCTTTTGTGTGCTTCTGTGTATCAGTAAGCCTGCAGGTAGAGATTCACTACAGCAAAGAAATCCCAACACAGTTATGGTCTCTCCAGTTCACTGGTGAATGTAAAGTTTTTCTGGTAAAGTTTTTATATTTTTTTCTGAAGTCGATTGGGTTGTCAGTCACAGGACCTGGGCGTTGTCTAGGTCAGGCTTTAGCTTGCCATCAGAGATCACCAGTGACTTCTTGCAATCAGTGACTATTCCCCAGCTGTTTTTCTCATCCTGAACTACAAAATTGCTTATTGATTCCTGGTGCTTGTGAATAGTGTGGCTGCTTGGCACTGCATGTTCAGAGTGATATTGTACTAGCATTTAAAAAAAATGTTAACAGCAGAAAAGTGCAGGTCAGTCTCTAGTCAGAAACAGTCTTTGAACTTGTTACCCTTTCTTTCACAGTTAAAAACCATATATGTAGTTTTATTAATACTTAAATATTTTCTGTTTCCATTTATGTATATTTGTGTGTATGCATACACTACCTAAATATATACATTGCTCACAGGTACTTGCTGAGCCACATAACACGTATTAAATTGCTCATTAGATGAATTACTTTGTTTTTGCAACTTGACATACAAACATTGCCTAGAGAGCTGACTTGGGGTTTATTTTCATGTGCTGAATACTAATAGCTCAGGAAGTTACATAGGGGCATAATTCCTACAGCCTCTCATGTTCCTGTGATTATATATTACATGTTTTTACTGTTGTCTCTCTGTGATCCTGTCTCTCACAGTGGTAGTTAATTATAACGAGAACAAAAAGGAGATAGAACTGGTATATATTCCATAGAGATTAATATTCTTCCAGTACATCTATGGTGCTGATCAAAATAAGTTTTGCTTAAATATTTATAAAAAAAGGCCAGGTGTCTGTGCATGGAAGTACTTCTCCCTAATTTCAAAAACCATGAAAAATTAGCTAATTATAAGCAAATAGGCTGTGAGAGAATTCCTAAGAAGTGTTCAAAAAACAAAACAGTTCAAATCTAGAAACACGATCCCATATTTTGACAGTAAATTCCTTGAACTTACAGTTCTTTAGGAAGAATTTTTGGTGTTGCATACTTTAGCTGGACTGCAGTGTCATCATTTTCTGTACTGCAAAGTGATACAGCCTTTAACAGAAGCACATAAAGTAACTGTAATCCAACTGGAAGTTCTGTGAAGATTGAAAAATTTAAATCATCTTCCTTCATGCAATAATCTGAGTATTTGGAAATTCAAAATAATCACTTGTTTACTCAGATTATGAAAAATCAACTATCTTCTAAGAGTGCTTACACTTTATAAGAACTTCAAAACAAGGATGTTTGGATGGTATATTTGTGTATCTCTTGGCATTTAGATTTTATACCATTAGCCAGTGTAACAGTATAAAATACTGTATGATATTGTAAATAAGATTGTATCTTTTGTTGGTAGAATATTTTAAGTGATGTGTTTGCTCAGTTTTCAGTGCTGGCTATTGAACATCGCTTTGAAATGCTAGAAGCCTTCAGTAATGTGCACGCAACAAATTGATGTTGACATCTCATGTATTTAGGCTGACTGACAAATCTGTTTGCTTGGTCTTTGAGGCTGAATAATTTATCTTCTTTCCCCCATCCCTTTGTTTTTCTGTCATCCCAGGTTATTTTATTGGCTGTGAAGAACCACAGACCCTTGGTGCCCTGATGGGGGACTCGGGATCCAGACGCTCGACTCTTGTATCTCGGTTGCCAATATTCAGGAGAAGTGTTAGCCGGAGACACGACTCCCTTCCTTCCTCGCCTTCTTCTGCCAACGCCATTGGTGTCCACACCTCCTCCCCATCCAGCACCAACTCCAGCTCAGGGAGCACAGGAAAGCGCCGGAGCATTTTCCGCACTCCTTCCATTAGCTTCCATAACAAGAAAGGGAGTGAGCAGAAGCCTGACTCAGCAAGTCAAAATGTTAACATCTCAAATGGTGCCCAGTCCTCTCTTAGCACTTTTCACAAACTCAGCTTAGACGAGCACATAAAAAGCAGAGGAAGGCATTCAGTTGGCTTTGGCAGTTCACGTAACAAGAAGATAACAAGGTCTTTGACAGATGATTTTGAAAAGGGAAAGGAGCCCTCAGCTAATAAGAATGTCTTTATCAATTGCATAAGCTCTGGGAAGAATGAGGGTGATGATTCGGGCTTTGCAGAGGAGCGGAGCCGATACTCTGTCAAACAGTCCACCCGAAAACTTCTCACTAAGTCTTTCTCATCACACTACAAATTTTCCAAACCAGTTCCAGAGAGTCAGTCGGTTTCCTCTGCGCAGCAGCCCAGGTGCTTGCTGGAAGTTAAATCCTACGTGGAGAGCGAGCCTGTGATGGCCAAGTCGTCTCCTCCGTGCTCGGCTGAGACGACGGAGTGCATGGGCAGCTCCCTGCAGTCCCCGCTGCTCTCGGCTGACCTCACGGCCGCCCAGACCCCCTCGGACTTCATCGCTCTCACTGAGGACTCTGTGTCAGAGGCTGATGCCCTGCCCAGCAGTGGGCCTGGGGCGCTGCTCGCAGAGGATTTTGGCCACGACGTCTCTGCCTCTCAGGTCTTCTTTAATCCTGCTGCTGCTCCTGCGAGGGAGAGAGATACTGTGCAAAGTGCTGGCCATTCTGCTGGTGTGTCTCCTGTGAGTCATGCAAGCTCGTGCAGTGTGGAGTCCAGTACCTTATTCAAAACCTCAGCTGCTAATCAAACAAAAGTACTGTTGCAAGCCAATGGACTGCATATTAATGATGCCAGGCACATAGAAAAAAATAACTCAGAAAATGCACATTTAGAAACCCTGATGTTACAATGTAGAGAGGAACCAGTGACACTCTCTCCAAAGGCACGGGGGTTGAGTGGCAGCAGAGATGAAAGCACTCCATCCAAGCACATGAGAAACACAATTCCTGTAGTGGAGTCTAACACTGTTCCGTGTTCTGAACCTCAGTCCTTTAAAATACAACAGGGTTATGAATCAAACCATTCTAAAGGTATGTCTTTTCATTTTTGAGTTTGTTTGGGTGGGCTAGCCTCATTTCTTCTATAGTGATTGTTTTGTCATAGAATGTTTTCTAGAAAATTGCAAGTGTTAACTATGAAGTTCAGAAAGTACAAATTGTGTCCTCCTCCGGAACTGTAGGAGTTAAAAGCAAAGTCTGTGATTTCTTTGAATTTGTGTTTTAGAGTTTGCAAACACCCATAATTGCTGTTTGTATCTGTGCTTTACTTAATAGAAAATGAATTAAGAGTGCAAGTACTGATTCCCAGCTTGTGTTAGAGGCTGAAGCTATGATTCCTTGAGACATGGCTATTTTGGACCTGAGCCTTGGGGCTGCATAATTTGGGATGAAAACGTCACCAGAGAAACAAATATTCTTGTAGTCTGATTATGGGAAATAATACAGTTTATTTTATATTGATCTGGGTTTAGAATTTTATGGAGTCCTGCTTTCTCTATTCAATTGATGTTATAGAATAGCTCAAGGTGGATATTTTGTCAAAGTATGAAATATCCTGTTTCTGCTTCCATCTGAAATAGGTGTCCAAATTCTCATTTTGTCATTTATCAAACTGAGGGAGTTAATTACCATTTAAATTTCACACTGGGTCTTTAGTTTATGCAGAGTAATTTGGAAATACTAACAAGATTAAGTGGAAAGACTGTGCCTAGAAATCCCAATCTATAGAGATTCAGATAAATAAGGCACTAGGCCCTTGAGTGAAGGACACCTGTCAGAGGTCATTTATCTCTGACAGTTGATTTTTCTTGAGCCAGCTTAATGACTGGTGCTTTCTTGCTTAATCCTGAGGCTCTATGTGGTGGGCCAAAATTTGAGAGTTAACAAGACAGCATTTGTAGTGATTGTATTAGAAGGTGAATGATGGTAAGTATAAACTCATATAAATTCACACCCATCATTTTGCTTGGATGTTTATCTAGGCATGTGGATTATAAGCAATCAGAAGCAATCTTGATTTTTGAATTATTAGTCATGTCTAGGCTTAGTTGGATATCTGGTCCATAAATGACAATAGAAAGTCATATTAATCCACTGAATTAGCTTTCACCAGAGGGCTCCTCTTTCACTCAGAACTTCAGTCACTTTGGGGAAAAAATATTCCCATTTATCTATATTACTGGTCCTGAGCACTCAGTTTGTCTTCCTTGCCACATTGTCCCACCTGTAAGTAGCTCTTATTTCGAAATCTGTCTTGCAAGAGTGTACTGCAGAGCACTAAGTGAGCAGCTTGGAGGGATGTTTAGAAATACCCCCTGCATTTCAAACTCATGCATTGGCAATTTGATATTTAGTCTGTATTTCAGTAAAGCAGCTAAAGGGAGTTGAAATTGAGATACAGATGTTTTTGTAAATTGGATTCATGTTCACAGAAACACTAGAGCTAATATTGCACTATATAAAAGTTGTTAATTGTTCTGTTCTTTTAGTGCTGTTCAAAATACTTTTTTTTCCCTAGTGTTGTGAAGAACGTATTTCAAATTAGCAATTCCCCAAGCATTCAAAGGAACCAGTGAAAATAAGACAAAATCCTGCCATATGAAATGAGTCAAATACAGGAAGAGCTTACATAGCCATCAGTAAGATATGGTTATAAGCAGTTACACCTGTTGCAAACAGACTGGTTTGAACATTTGGTTTTCTAAAACAGTATTTAAATCTAGATGTGAATACAAAATACTTCTGTGCATTTTCTTTGGTAATAGCTATTTTCTGTACCTGGTCTCATAGCTGATATCATTATAGATAGCATTGTAAATGTGACATTAATGTATGAGCAGGTTTGATGTGTCATGTATTTCTTCGTACACCTTTATGTATTTTTATGTGATATGGATTTTTTTGAGAACCTTAAGGGAAAATGTCTCTTCTCTTGCAAAATGCAAAAGAAGGTAAGATTTTCTGTATATGTGACATTTATTATGCTACTACTCTTTTATCTGTCTCTATCTCTAAATTTGCACTAACATGTCAAACTGTACTTTTTTCCTTTTTTTCTGATGTGTTATTGTTTTAACTGGACTGGGATTTTGCCCACTGACGGCAGGCTGACGGAAGGTGCAGGTATAAGTCTAAATTAGGAATGCTGAACAGAAATGGAAACCTGTCTAATGTGCATCCTTGTCTTATGCAAGGGTAACAGAGTTGTCGCCTGGTCCTTCACGAGCTAGACTTACTTGACCTTGGGGGCCTAGGCAAGGTTGGGTTTTGGCACCACTGGGCAAGTGATAATTTCTCTGGTAGATTTTACTATGATGAAGGGAGAAAGAAAAGGATGGAGCAGACTCTTTCTGGACTCTATGAGGAGCCCTGGACTGGGCTGTGGTGTGCTGAGCATGCCTGTCATTGGGGGCTGAACCGGGGGCCCAGGTGACACCTTGGTCTAGGTAAGCACAGTCTGATTTTCACAGAACATTTCTCATGTGATTTCAGTGTAATTATTTCAAGCAAAGCAGTGTTCTGATGAACAAAATTGTTGTCATCTTATTGCGAAAGTTCTCATACCCTCTCGGTGCTTTCTCATGGGCAGCTCTTCACAGCACTGACTCTGTCCCTCTTCACAGCACAACCAACAAACTCCAACTCTCCTCACTCAGCTAACCCACTCTTTTGTAGCACTTGTCTTCTTATTGGACACAGCTGTGGCCTGTTAAGGGCAGGCCTGTTCCTAATCTTTGGTGATTAGTACAGCTGCAGCTCCTCAGGTGTGAGACTACCTTCTGCACTGCCTTTATTTTCTTACATCCCATCCCACTACAGAAAATACTTGTAGAGAGCAGTTCCCTATAACAATTGCTGTTTGCCTCTGTCTTTGTAGTTGATGTTGCCAACAGCCTCAGTCCGTACCGGGAGGGCAGATTTGTTGAGAAACGCCTGAGGTCCTCTTCAGAAGGCACTGCTGGGGGCAGCCGGCTGATCATAAAACCAAAGGATGGAAATGCAGAAGAGCTTAACAGCCTAAGGAAGCAGAGAGCAAGCTCGTCCTCTTCCAAAATGAACAGCATGGTGAGTTTTATTCCCACATCCATAAGTTTGTTTTTCTCTGATTGGTGTAGCTATAGTGAGAAGCAGTGACTTCACAGCTAACAGTAATAAAAAGGGCAGGAGCTGTCTCAGGCTTCCAAAATGTGATCCAGGCTCAGCTTCAGATATTAAAAATATTTTTTTGCAGGGTGGAGTGCTGCAAAAGGTTTGTCTACTTTCTGAAGAGTTTNGAACAGCATGGTGAGTTTTATTCCCACATCCATAAGTTTGTTTTTCTCTGATTGGTGTAGCTATAGTGAGAAGCAGTGACTTCACAGCTAACAGTAATAAAAAGGGCAGGAGCTGTCTCAGGCTTCCAAAATGTGATCCAGGCTCAGCTTCAGATATTAAAAATATTTTTTTGCAGGGTGGAGTGCTGCAAAAGGTTTGTCTACTTTCTGAAGAGTTTCTTGCTGACGCATTCGAGTGATTTGCTAGTGCTTGGAGCTTTTCGTGTTTCTCTGTTTTTGCAAATATCAGTGAATGACGTGATTTTTCAGAGCCAGAAAGAACGTGATGATATTTAAAGATGCTGTTTCATGTGGGTATACAAAGCATTATGCAGATGGAGTTATGCCCTAACATACTGGGTAACCTTGACTCAGGCATGTGAACCCTTTTTGGGTTCCTAGACCGAAGCTGTTAGGCAGATCTGTGTTTATTTAAATACTAGGTTACATTGATGCTATTGCACTTCCTTCTGTTTAGCTCCGTATTAATGATGGAAATGGGAAGGTGTGACAATCCAGGAACATCAGGAAGTAGGAAAAGTGTGGATGGGATTAGGTGGAAATCTGACCCCTTATTTGTGTTTTGTTTGTGAAATCTATGAGGTTTTTTCCCCCACTGCTATTAGCAATTTTGTCCCCATATCAACATGATTTGGTTGTGCTTATTGGTATTACAGTCACAGACCAAGAACTTCTAAAACAAGATTAGAGAACATGCTCATGAGTGAAGGTAAAATTATTCCTGCTTTCCCCCCAGTACATATGGATATTACCTTCCTATCTTAAGGAAAATAGAACTTTTTTTACTAAAAAGGGGGGTTTAGGAAGTAAATCAAAACCCTCTCCTCCCCACAAACAACCCAAAGACAAAAGAAAAACACTGAGTTTTCTGGAAGCAAAAAAAAAAAA
>WBNQ01049783.1:0-30406 GCA_013401375.1 Spizella passerina | reverse complement strand
CTAATTTTGTGGATTCCCACATTGCAGGAGTGCTCTGACCCTTTCCCACTATCCCATTCCCAGGGTCACTTCACTGCCTCATACACTGAGACAGAGCATGGGAGCCTTTCCCTTTGTCCATCCCTTTATATCACAGGGACGTGCAGAAGCACAGATCAGAACAAGAAGTCTCTCTGAACTACCTTCAAGTCACTCTGAAGGCCACAGAACAGATGCTGATCACTCCATATGTTAAGCATGACAAAATATGTTTGTGGTCAGCATAACAAAATTCCATCTACCTCCACAGTTGGTTTCCAGCAGTGGCAAAGCAGCCACTTTAAGCAGAATATAAGAATTCTTCACAGGGTGCTCTGAAGCAGAATTTACCATTCCAATCTTCTGACAATCAGTAATATAAAGATTTTTTTTTTGAAGTCAAGAGCTGCATTAACCCCACTTATTATTTAGACACAGAACAATCTTTCATCATTTTTGTTGAGTCAGGAATAGGACTCTGTCAATGAGCTCTGGAGTTTGATTATACATTGTGCTGGGGAAAATAAACGAATATTTCCAATTTGTATCTCATATTTTATGAAATTTATGATTACCTACCTGCTGCACACTTCCCAGATTTTTACATCTGTTTTTGTATATAACACTGGAAAAAGGCTCAAAAATCTCTTCTCCTCACTGATGTACTACAGACAGCAGCATTTGTACAAACCCAGAAATTCTAAATCTCATAAGCACATCCCTTTTCCATGTATTAGGGCAAAATCAAACCCATGGGGTTTAATTCTTAAATGTGAGTCATACTGAATTAATTTAGCTATGAAATTGTTTGATTTGCTGATAAATATGAATATAAATGGCAATGAGTTCAGTATCATTCATGAGGACAATTCATTCACTTGGGAAATTGTTGGATAATACGGAAGAATTTTTTAAAGAGACAGTCTGCTGTTTGTAAAAAGCTTTTCCTCTGGAAGTGAATGTTATTAAAATTATTATGATTTTGGGAGATTTTTGTAAGAAAAATCTTCTCAGAATGGGACTGATCTCATATTACCTCAAAAATTTGCTGTAGCTATTTAAAGTAAAGAGTGTGACATAAACACTTTCCCAGTCCTCCCTGAGAGATGAAGTGTGGCAAACTGGGTCTGCTTTGCCCATTTCCAAAAGGCCTGGGGAGGGGAGAAGCTTGCAATGCCTTTGCTTTATACATAAAAGCAAATAATTGTGGGACCATGCTGAGAATTAGGAAAAGAGGTTTCCCACAGGTCCATAACTGCCAGCTGCAGAGTTCTCCACTGCTTGCCTGAGCCATGGAATGGCTGAGCCAGGCATGGCTGCTGCATTTCAGTGTGTGCCCAGACACTGCTGCCCATAAAACACCAGCGCCTTGTTATCAAACTACACTCCTCTTACAAATGCTGCCCAAAGCCTGAATCGTGGTGACCCACAGACACTGAAAGATGCTCACAACCCAGAATTGATGCCTTATGAAGGCTACACCCAAAATGGTCCCAAAATGGTCCCAAAATGCACGACCAGGCATGGGGTCTCTCCCTTGGATCAGTTCTGCTCCATTTGCACCTTGCNGCACAGAATCTGAAAAATACAAAAGCTAAAACCTGAGGCATCAGAATTGTCTCCAGCCAAGTGGCAGCCTCCCTTTATCCCCCCCTCAAGTTAATGCTGAAGAAAGGAATATCTGCTGCAGAGGCTTCACCAACCTGGATGGGGAAGATTAAACTACTCCTGACAGAAGGAGCAAGGCAAAACTACATAATGGGTTACAAAGAAAAATAAAACACATTTTAATGACTTTCTGGGTGATTCAGTCACCAAACCCTCTTCAACTACAAAATCCATATGGGAGGTGATCAAGTGACAAATAAGCCAACAAATGCCTAATTAGCAGAGGGCTTTAAGGGGGATAATGGGATTCCTGCAAGAGGCTGTGAAGCAGGGACTTGGGAAGGACTCCATTTGTTAATGGGATGCTCTTTTAACCTCACAAGATTATTTAAATCAATAATAAAAATAGCTGCTTCTGTTGTTAAAAGCATTCTTCCAGCAGTGTAACATTTTGTGCAACTTTTGGTCACATCATTCTGCGGCCTTGACAAGGACAGCCAATGACACAGACTGAGAGATCTGCAATAGAAATATAAAGTTCAGGACTCAGGTTCTGACTTCATCATTTCCTCAGTGACACAGGTTTTTTATTCTTTATTGTCCTGAAGAAAATTCAACTGAAAGATGAAGACAGAATTCTTAAGAATAGCAATGAAAAGCAGCACTTGGGAGAGTGAGAGTGTCCAACACAGAAGAGACAAGAGGACATTTTTAAGCACAGGAGAGACTTATTGCCTCAGTTTTTCACCAAGGCATGATCTAGAAGTGCAAGAAAACTGACTGTAACACCTCAGGAGTGACAAGGCAGAAAAAAGAAATAATAGCTCTTGCTCTATTGCCTGTTTCTGGCCTCAGCTACGGGCCAGAGTGGTCTCCAGTAGTTTGTACTCAATATAGAAACCTGTTGGATCCAGTGTGGAAGATCAGCTCAAAAAAATGAATTTTTATTTCTGTGGACACAAGCACGGCAATGATAGCTCACTGCACTTCCAGCCATTTGTTCTAAGACGTTTGTTGAGTCAGTGAGCTCCTGAAGGCATTGACATCGAACACTTCCAGTCTATAACAAGCACTGCACAGTTTATCACAAAGATTCACAACAACATTTCTCACTTCAGTGTGCAAGGTGATCCAGCATGGCTTTCCACCTGCATCTCTAGAGCACAATCCTTTCCTCCTTAAAATCACCAGCTAGAATAGCATCAGAACTCCAATCACATTTTCCTCTCCACCAACAAACTCACATTTTTATTTACCACACAAATCCTTGCCCATGAGAATTCAGGAGAACACCTTTGCTCTACAGCTACAGCCATGTGGCAGCTGTTCTGTGTATCAGAGACTCCCAGAAAGATTTGGGTTGGAAGGAACCCTAAAAAACATTAAATTCCACATTCTTTCCAAGGGAAGGGACCCCTTCCACTATCCCAGGTTTCTCCAAGCCCTGTCCAACCTGGCCTTGGACACTTCCAGAGATGGGGTGTCCACATGCACAACGTATCTCATGCTCCTCTCCAGAGTCCACTGCTATTTCTAGAATTTTCCTCCCATATTCTGTAAACTTTTCTTTAATAAAAGCCCAAGTGCTACAGCTGAGAGCCTGGGTTCACTGAGAAGCAAAAACTTATGTGTGCTGTAGAATCAGAAACAATTCTATAAATCTCAGCAGTGAAAAACCTTTTTAATACACTCATTGCCAGCATTCACTGTTCCTAAGGTCACTGCAGCAGTTTCCTTCAACAGTGTCCTTATTCTATTATTTATGAACATAGTATAAATTGTTTGGCAGGGATATTTTAAAAAAGAGTCCATTAACAGTGGAGTTACACCAGTCTATCAGGGAATGGCATTTGTAATAAAAACCATACAATTCGCTGTAAACAATAGTCAAGAATTCCCTGCAAATTTAATTTTGTTATGTGATTATCTTTCAAAACTGATGAAAATGTACACTAAACCTTGCAAACTGAAGAGGTTTATTTGCTTTTTATTTCCAGTAGCCTGACAACTACTTATCCTACCAATCACTAGCTTACCACTCTGGTAAAATATAGGCAGTTTATTTAAACAGCTAATAATGTTTATGTAATTAAATGGGCAAATAAAAAATAAGAGTAATAGCCATTATCCAACATAATGCCTTCATTTAATGGCATCAAAATTCCTGTTCTTAACACCCAAGAGCTTTATTGCAGCTGAATCTTGAAAGTGAAGTCCCAGAGACATTGTGGGGACAGGAGTCCCAACCTCTGCTCAAAGGCTCTCCCACAGATGTTGCTCAAGAAGCTCAGAATTCAGCAGAATTCACCATCCCTTCCTCCCCTGATTTAACCTGGGGCACAACCTGCTGCCAAATGCAGCTCTCTCTCTCAATACTAACAGGAGAGGAGCTCAGAGGAAATGGTCAGTGCTTTTTGAGCAAGTAATTGCTGCTTATTCTGTGTGCCTCAGCTTTGTATTCAAACACCGTGCTCATTTTAAAAATTAAATTCTGTGTCCTGTCAAAACCCTATGGTTAAAAATAAAAATCTATCCAACCAGGTGGATACAGATGCAAAGAACACATGTTTTAGGTTGGTGACTACAAGCAACTGAAAAATTAAATCATTGCATCTCAGCCACTGCAACATCAGCTCTCCTTGGAGGGGGCAGCAAGCCAAAAAAGTCTGTTGTTTCCCAGTGTAAAACCTCTCTCCAGAATCAGGATCTGATATGCTTAAATGTACATGACATGCACAAAAATTGGATTAAAAAGTCAGGTTTCCAGTGCTCTCTACCCAATGAAGATCTGATTTATGTAATGGTGAAAAGACACAGAAAACAACTTCTAATAGCCCATGATTATCCTCACAGACTGCTCTGCATCACCCAGATCCAGTGGCTGATCAATTAAGCCATTATAAATTTAACAACAGCCCTTTGCCAGGGCAGCCTTTGTTCTCGACTTTTATTTTGTGTTCATCTTATTTTCCAACTCGTTTTTTTCTCTGAACACATACTTTTATTTTTGCCTAATCCTCTCCCCTAACAACACTTTAAAAGATAAAGGACAGACTGTACAAACTCCATTCTGCCTCCTTCTCCCTTCCCAAAGATGCAGCAGCTGTTGGCTGCAGCCTCATGTGTGAGAGGCGCATGGATGAATGGTTCCAGGTTCACAACAAGGAATTACGATTATAATAATAATCCATAATTGAATTTATTTAATTTGGCTACTCTGGAGCTGCTGAGGTTGAATGCTCTCAGGTGGTTACCCTGGTGTTGTTCAAGGTTCTCAGGCTCCAGTCTGCTGTGTCTAAAAAAAGCCTCTGTGTCTCCAAAGCCTCACAAGACCATCAGCTGAGACAGCTCTACCCAGAGCCTCCTGCTCGTGGCAAGTTAATAAACTGTGCTTATCTTCGTGCTGCTGTGGTTAATTAAAACTGACATCAAATCTAAATTGCTGGGCCAGTTGGACCCTAAAGGTTGAACCAACAAGGGCTTTGTGGAAACCACTCTTGAATTGCCTTTGGCATCAGCCAGGCAGCTGCCAGAAGTATTTTGGTGCAAACATCACTTTCCTGGGCAGCCCTGAGCTCCACAGCTCAGGCACATATTTATTTTCAATACATTGGGCTCTGTGTTTGCTTAATCATTAAAGACAAATAGCTAAATATATTTTATTACATAATTCTAGAGTATTAGGAGCGGTTTCCATGTCAGCCAGAATTAAATGTCTCATTAGCAGGCATGCAGCTCCATTGCCAGCCAACATTTATGTTCTCTGCAGCTAAGCTAACATTTCCATATGTTTTGTATATGCAACATTTTCTAGGAAACTGCAGAGGGATTATTACCTTTTCTATTTGTGACAGAAAGCACATATTAAATGTAATGCCAAAAGGCAACCAGAGCAAATGATGTCTGAAAAGGAATTGTGTCTTCAATTTTACATAACTCTGCTCTAACCATATGGTCACTTCTGTGTACATCTAAGAAATCAACACTACAGCTCCAAACTCAGAATATGTTAAAGGTCAAAGGCTGAGCTATTTTTTGCACCAAATTTTCAACTTTGATGAGCTCAGTTTCTGAGCACTGAGTGCTGCTGAAGTCACTGCTGCTATTCTGGGAGAGCTGCAGCACAGCCAAGGATGGAGAATTTGGCAGAGTGGGCTCAAAAATAATTAAGGCCATCCCACAAGCCACCACAGAGGATGGCAGCAGAACAATTTCTGCAAAGGAGCAGCTCCAGAGTGCCAGAGCAGAGGCTGGTGCAGCCCCAGTGTGGATGTGCTGGCACAGGGGGAAGGAGCCACAGCCGGCCCAGGCCTTTCCCAGCTGTGATCACCAGCATTTGCTCATTCCCATGGGAACTAAATTACACCACATTTTTCTTCTAAACTCACTGTCTGTTTGCCTATCTTAACTCCTGATAGAACTGCAGCACCTAAACAGGGGGGCTGCTACCAGCACCCTCTTTTCCAGGGGATTGTACCATGCAGGGGAACATTGTCCAGCTGAATGTTTCTGACTTATATTTCCAAAAGAATGAGAAAAGGAAATGCCAGCTGGAAGCAGCTCAGTTGCCCACAGTGGCTGCGCCTGGTGTTCACACAAGGTACCTAAGTCTCTGCGATAACAGACTAATTTAACCCAAATAGCTGCTATTTCTGCATCAAATGATTAATTTGGTGACTGGTTCACACCATGACACAGTATTTGTGCTTAAAAAAATCAGAAACACACAGTTATAATTAAAGATTAATCAACTATATCCATCATTACACCAAAGTCTAATCATTATTTAAGGAACCATCTGATAGCACTGAAATTTGACAAGTATTTTTGCTCAAATAACTTGACACTTGTGTTGAGTAACAATGCATTTTTTGAGTAGCTTGAAACATGCTGCCTTGGAGCCACTGTACATGTGCCCCTGTTTTAATCAAATAGCCTCAGAACACTTAAAGGACACATAAGTTGCAATATTTTATCATGTTTCACTTCTTGGTCTTTTTGATATTAGGCAGAAACAGGATTACCAGTATCTACAAAGGCTGTTAGTCCCATGTGCTTTCTGAGCTGGATGCCTGTGTAAACATTTTTTACTAAATTGCCCAAAAGTACAGAGAGATTTATTTCCTGTGGACTGCAGTTCATTTAGAAATAAACAGCGTTATGTGCATGTTGTTAAATTTTTATTAGAAATTAATGGTATCTATTGAATCACATTTTCTGGTCCTGATTTTCCTGCTGAAAACCAACAGGGCAGGATACTACCAGAGCCATTCTGAGCTCTGCAGGCCACAGCAGATGGACTTGATAGCACTGCTTGCATGGGAGCTTCAAATACTCTAACTGCTGAGTTCCTTGATCCATCTAAATCCACCTTTTTCCCATGGCTCCTGCCACAGCAAAATGATTGGTTCAGGTGGCCAGGAATACACTGAGTTTGTAGAGTAAGCAAAGTTCATAGTGTTCACCAAAAATCAGAAGTTTTTTATGAGAAACTGCCCCCAGCCTGCCCCAATCTGAGAGCTGTTAGCTTATCTCTATTTCCTAATAGCCCCCACACCTTTTTCTCTCTGTGCTACTCTAGTTATCCATATTTTCTCGTTTTCTCACAGAATGGGATTTAATGCATTACTAGGAAGGACATTTGGGCCATCAGTGTGAACCCTCTGACACTTTTGACTATTTGCTGTCTGCACTCACCTTCAAAACCCACAGGGAGTTTTGTTTTCCCCTGAGGATTACTTTAGATAATAAACTCTGAAAGGTATTTCAAAAGCTCTGAAATAAATCCAGTTTAAATCCATTATTACACTGACACAGTAATTTCTGCACAATAGAAAGTCAGAGTTTTCCTCTGCAAAGGTTCTGATGGTGAGTCTGCCGTGCTGGACCCACTCTAAATGGATTCATCTTTTTATTATTATTTTGATCATTTTCCTTCCAAGCTTCCTGGAATTATCCCCATTTTCTCTTCTTCAAAGAAAAAATTCCCACTGCTTTTCTATTTACTGCTCAATTAAACAGCTATGGAAGAAATACATCAGCAAAGCAGCCACTTCACTCCAAAATCCCCTCAGATGATCCAAGCCTTGTTGTTCCTCCCCAAAATGATAACCAGGCGTTTGCCCAACACTTCCTCGCTCTGACATCCACCAGAAAGGTCCATAAAAAGACACAGTAATTTCTAGAATTAACACTAGTGCAAAGTAATCATTTGGAGCCTCTGAAGCGTGCATTTTTCTCTAAGTGAAGCAGCTAATTACTGCTGTTCTCACTGACTCACCAGTTCCCATTTCCTGCAACTAGGAGATTTAAATAAACCTAGAATCTCCTATTCTTATTCGAAGCTTCTCTCTTCACCCCAGTTTCAAGTCCCTACACTACAGTTTGGAATTATTCTTAGTGAACTCCTTTTCATTTTGGAGAGCTGAATGCCATTTTTATCCTCAAACTTAACATTTATTTGAAAGGCTGAGAGATTTGGGCCTACTCAGCCTGGAGAAGAGAAGGTCCTGGGTAGAGCTTAGAGCCCCTTCCAGAACCTAAAGGGGCTCCAGGAGACCTGGAAAGGAACCTGTGAACAGGGGGAATAGTTTTAAACTATCAGAGGGCAGGGTTAGATGGGATTTTAGGAGGAATTCCACCCTGTGAGGGTGGGCAGGCCCTGGCACAGGGTGCCCAGAGCAGCTGTGGCTGCCCCTGGATCCCTGGAAGAGGGAAAACTCAGCAAAAAGAAACCTGTAATGATGAATTTAAGCTGAAAACTCAGCTTAAACTGACAAGTTCAGGGCATGCAGCTTAAACACTCATTCCATGCACATCAGGATCCACGAGGCTTGCTCTGCTCCATTGGGATTAGGAGCAGAACTGATAAACTCTGCACATTTGGGACCATCACTTCTGCAGGGAAGTGCTGGGAGAAAAACTTGTTATTACTGGGAGGGCACCTGAAGTGTTCACATGACAAAGCTTCACCTGTTACTGGTGATGTTCCTCGTGGACACCAGGTGTGATCCCTTAAGCAATATTTTGGTTGTAGCAAGGTTCCTATGCAAGGAACCTCCAACTATTGGTTTTATCCCTGTATGGGGGATGTGTGTGCATGGAAACTGCTCAGAGCTGCTTCAAAACATGTGGGGATAGATAGGTAACACTGAACCTGCAGAGACAGCAAGACACGGTGTAGAATTGGAAAAAGACTTAGAAAATATATGCTGATAATATGAGTGTCTTCCTTAATGGCTTGATAGCACTTGGAATCACAATTCCAGTTTTGAACCAAGGAGAGCTTTTCTAAACTGCATTCAGGATTTTAAAGGATTACATCAATTTAGGGAAAAACCCTAAACCCTATACATAAATATTTAAATTCTAAAGATAAATAATTTTCATTGCTGTTTTTAAAAATAAAGACAATGGTAAGGGGTGGAATGAGATCTCTGTGGTCTCTTCCAACCCAAGCACCATGATTCTGTGTTTGAAACACATCCAGATCCACACTACAGCTGGCAGTAGTTTCCTGTGTACAAACTCATCTTAATTCTTCCACTGGAAGCAATGGCAAGATCTGCATGCACTTCAGTAAAAAAGCAGCTCTCTGACACACTTTCAATTCACTAATTCTATTTATCAAAATTGCTGTAATTTAAGCAGGTGTAAAACATTTGGGGGGATTACACATTTTGCTAATTAACAGACAAAGAATACTGAGAGATGTTCCTGGCATAAATAGGAATAAAAAACTAAAATGCTAAATTAAACATCTTGGAACAATATAAAACACTGTGGCTTGATTGGATGTTAGGCAATTACAGATGGCCAAGAGGTAAAGTAGAAACTTCTGTCATGTTTTAGAACCTGAATGCAGCTTCAGTCCTGGCAGGACTTCAGAAGGGAACAGAGATTTTCCACAGGCAAGGCTTATCCTACAATTCCAACACTTTGCAGTTGAAACAGGTTGTAAACACCTTGAGTAGAAGGAACTCAAATTAAAACACACTTGAGCAGTTCTCTGGAGTTCTGATCCTGCTCTAAATGACCCAGACAAATGAACCTCCCCCTGAACTCAGCATGATCAGCATCACTGCCAAATTATTAACAAGCATTTTCTCAGTAGGATTATCTATCCCTGAAAAATAATTACCCCTCACAGCCTTACAAACAAACAAGCATTTATGTAGGATTTACACTGAGTTAGCTCACAAATTCCTACACACAGCCTGACCTTCTGAGCATGCAGACACAGTTAAATTTGCAGTTTTTTCATTAATCTCTGCTACACAAATCTAATCCAGGATCATATTACTACTCCTCCCAGTTTAATGTATCAAATTCTACCCTTACTGAAGAGTTGTGTTCTACACAGTTCCAAGCATCAACATTGTTCTGATGTGGAGTTGGGGATGGAGATTTTCCCAACATCCACATCCTGCTCATTTTTAGATTGTGGTTTAAACAGTTCTAGCAAACCAGGATGCTTTTCATTCAGCTTTTCACTTGTAAATTCCAACTGAGTTGAAGGAATAGAATTTGGATGCCATCCTCCACATACAGACACACAAACACATATCCCAGATTCCTGTCAGCCTCTGGACATGAGAGTTTTTAATCCACTGACAATAACAGTGTAATTTGAGATGTACATTAGATTTACCCAAACCATACACAGTGTGACAGATATTCACTGTGCTTCTGCCACTAGAAATGCCACTTGGTGTCACTTACTCCTTTGGTTGTCTTGACAATACCACACCAAGCATTAAAGAGACGCCTGGCTTGTAAGGAAATTCAGCAATATCTCTTGATAAACATGTGTGTCTCTGCATGTCACAGTTACAGGTTGCTGATATTTCCCTGAAGAGATTAAAGCTCTCAGATCTCTTCATGCAAGAAAACTACCCTGGTAACTTTATCTTTTACAGATACATCCCCAAATCTTCAAAGTATTTGTCAAGTAAGTGTTCAGAACTCTTTTCTGATCTGTGCAGAACACAGGTAGCAAAAGAATCAGCAGGATACTTCAACATAAACCATCTTGGCTTAAGAAGGCAACTCCAAAAGAAAACTGAGTGTCCCTGTTGTCTTTCAGATTGCACTCAACCAGACAGATGTGGTGAAAAAAAATCACAGGAGAAATAAGAAAACATCTTCAAATGCATAAATGATTAAGATTTCTTCCTCCAATAGTTCAACATAAACCAGGTCATTATAAAATCTTGTTATTAACATTACTTAAGCTTGCAACACAGTCNAGAAGGCTTGATTTATTATTTTATGATACATATATTACATTATGACTATGCTAAAAAGAAAAGGAAAAAAAGTTCTCAGAAGGCTAGCTAAGCTAAAATAGAAAAGAATGAATAACAAAGGAGCTCTCTCTGACTCTGTCCCAGAGAGAGCTCGGTCCTTGACTGGCCATTAATTGTACACATCCAACATGAGACCAATCACAGATGCACCTGTTGCATTCTACAGCAACAGATAATCATTGTTTACATTTTGTTCCTGATGCCTCCCAGCTTCTCAGGAGGAAAAATCATAAGGAAAGGATTTTTCATAAAAGATGTCTGTGAGATTGGCAACAGCAGTTTTGCCTTGGAGATTCTGCTGAAACACCATCAGAGTAACCTGCAGAATTGCTCATGACTTTGTCACTCACAGAGATCACTGCCATCATAAATTCACTGTGAGGAGTAACCTCACAAAACCCAGAATATTTCCCTTTAAATGGGAGTGCACATACAGGTAGCCAACTGTACTGCCAGGATAATTGATTTGTCAGGAACAATGATATCAGATCCTGGACAACATGAGTAGTTCTCAAGCTACCAACATTTCTCAAAAAAAACAACAAAAAAAGCAAGAGCATTTAGCCTGCCTCCTCTTGTCTTTTGATAAATTACCGAGAGGCACTGATGCTTCAAGTTTGGCATCTTAATTGTGTCAGTGATCTGTGATAACTCAGAGGATGGTGATGCTGTAACCACACATGGAGAACTCAGTGCTGCTCCACACACAGAACCGTTCCCTTCCCAACTCTAGAAAGATGCTACATTAAAACACTTTGTTAAAAAAAGAAAACCAGTTAAAATCTTAAGATAGTCTGCTTAATCTCTGCTCAAAGCAGTTCTGCACACACCATTTTCAGTGGCTGAGTAAGAAATGTACCTGAGATGAAACACTTGAGATTGGGATGCAAATGTAGGAACTAGCTGTGGAAAAACAAAGCTCCTTTCCATTTGTTCAGTGCTCTCTAGCACGGAGCCCCATGATGTGAGCCACCAGAGGAACCCAGATTGAGCAGTCCTGCCACCTGGCAATTGCTTTGCAGATTTGCCTGGTTATGCTGGAAGGAAGAATCCAATTTCCAAATCTCCAGGCAGTCCATTTAAAACACACCTTTCCATTTGGAACACTTGCAGCTTTCCTGAGACACAAATACATTTCACCCTTGTAAGGCAAAGGCTCAGCATATTCCACCACAAACTGGTAACACGCCCTAGATTTACTTTTGCAACACAGATATCTTTATGAAAGTTTGATTTCATAGTGCTGTAGGTACCACATGCTAAATGTAATCTTTCCTCAAAAAAAAAAAATCATCTTTAGGAATCTTACCCTTCTTTTCTTCTAAAATATTGGCTCTATTACTGCACCATTTTAAACAGCTCAAGATTTTTTTTAAATCAGTGTATTGTGACAGCACATAAACAAATTAACAAAAATTAAGATAATTTGCCCCATTTGGCTCAGTTTCTATGTTGTACTCATGTAGCCTCCATCAAGGGGACTAATTTGGAAGAACAGTGGAGTGTAATTTCTTCCTGTTTCCAGAATCAGCCAGACTCAGCATGCAACCATTTCCCTATCAGTTTGTTTAGAGCTGTATTTCTAAAGAGTATATCCTTAACCCCCCTGGAATTCTCTGGCTCTTTAACATATTTATTTTTCTCTGACATATTTTTCTTACATTTCAGTTTAAAAAATTGTTTAACCATTTGTTATTTAGGAAACTATGAACAAGTAGTTTCATACACAGGAATCAAGCATCAAAAGGCATCTAAAACACCACATATCACCAAATCCTGAAGAATTTTGTAGGTTTTTGGGTGTTTTTTGGAACTAGATAATCCTTAAGGTCCTTGTCAAACCAAGCCTTTCTATGATTTTAAAATTCCATGTACTCAACCCCACAATTTTACAGCCAAAGTCTTACAGGATGTGTTAAAATGTGAAGCACTGCTTACCTGTAACTTTGAAATTAGTTTAATTACTCATCAAGCTCTCAGAGATGTTGTTGTTACAACACAGCTTTGATGTCTAAGTCAAGCCACAATGTCTGGGTTTCCCTCCTGAGCATCATGAGCAGTGTGCCAGGGAATTTCCAGACAAGGATGCTCAGGGCTGCACAGCTGTCTTAGCCTGCCAGATGTGGCTGGGGCTGTGTGTTCTGTCCCCATCTGTCAGAGCTGGGCCAGGTCTCTGCTGTTCCTGGGGCAGTTTTTTCTTTCTCTCTCCCACAGCCAATCCTCCCTCCAGGAGATCTCTGCTGTCCATGGCCACTGAGTGTCCCTGCAGGGCTGATGCCGTTCCAGCATCCATGGGGAGATGCTCCGCCCAGGGGAGGAGCNAGCCTTCTGAAACGTGGAGTCAGATCCTCGTCTCTTCCCTCAACATGAGACCCCTGTGAACACTCGCAAGGGGCTGTGCCACCACCCTGACACACAGGGGGCCAGGACCTGCTCCAACTCTGGCAGGGTTGGTTTGTACTATAGCATTTGTATATTTAATTTCCCTAATAAAGAACTGTTCTTGCTATTGTCTTTGCCTGAGAACCCCTAATTTCAAAATTATAGCAATTCAGAGGGAGGAGGATTGCATTTTCCATTTCAAGGGAGGCTCCTGCCTTCCTTAGCAGACACCTGCCTGTTCAAACCAAGACAAGAGATAATTCCAGGGAGCTGCTGGCCAGTTGGAGCCCACCTGCTCACTCATCTTTCTCATACCAAACACCTCCCAAAAAACCAAAGCCTTCACAAGCATTCAAACCACACATAGGGAATTCCAAGTATTCTGACCAACACTGTGGTAGCACTGAAAGCTGATGACACTGACAACAAAGCACAACTGAAGAAGTTTTAGGTTCATTATACAGGGACAAATGACAAGAAAAATTATTTTTATTCCACTTTTTCATTGAACTTCTCAGCTGTCCCAGCTTGGATCATGCCCTTGCTAAAGCTCCCAAACTAGATAATCCCAAGGCTCCCTGAGCCAAGGCTCCCTGAGCCAGGGCAGGGTTCTTAGCACTCATTCCTCACATTTATCACATTTATCACAGCCAGACAGAAGGTGTGAAATGCCATTTACACAGCCAAGAGGGCCACAGAATAAACCACAACCTGGCTTTGGCCTCGAGCCTCTCAGTGCACACCCAGGAGTGGCTCCAATGGTTGAAACAGGATTTAATCCACAAAATCAGTTCTGCTGCTGCTTCCTCCTCCTGCAAATCTCCCAGAGGCTCTTTAAAAATCAACACTTCCCTAATAAATGTAAATATTGGGAGAACAGTTCTCCCTTCAAAGCAAAGACAGAGTGAACATTAAGGTCAACCTGAAATTAGTCCAATTGTTTTATATTTCAACAGCATGAAACTGTGGGTTTTAATTCAGATAAAGAATATAAAAATTGACAGAACCGACTTGATAAGCAACTAATTAGTCTGGTATTTTCTCTTTAGATTCAGCTATGCTTTCAAAGAAAATAGTACAAGAAATCTTATACTGAGCATTTGCAGTACAACACCTTCCAGAGAAAGCCTTCTGAGTCTGGGTAATTAGTGAGCAACCTTGAAACCTTTAAACTGAAGATGTTTTAGGCTTATTATACAGGGGAAATCACAAGGAAAGGAAATTCTATTCAGCCACTGAGAATCACAGCAGAGTTGCTGCTGCTGCTCAAAGATGTGCTACCAGAGAATTTGTTGCTAAGACAAATTTTAAATAAGCCAAGGATCTGAAGGGCATCTCCAACACCATAAAATTGAGAACTGCCTTTCCTTCCTAAATCAATAGCACATTCCTGATGTTTTATTGCCCTGATATCTCTGCTTCATTGGGGAGTTGCCTCTTTCTGCCCTGAAAATGTCTCAAATTTGAGCACAGATACAAAAAGTGGGAAAGGGAAAGAATCCGTCCTTCTCCCCCAAAGAGTCCAAGCAGCACAGCTTCCCTGGATAAAGGCAAAGACAAAATGTGCTCCCTAATTAATGGAAACACATGTCCTTGGTGTTCTAAAGTCAGCATTGCTCAGCTCTAATGCCTCACCACAGAGAGTAGCAGCATAATTCAGTCCCTTGTGATGGGCACAGGGAGGAGTACACACTTTTACAGCACTTGTGGAGTCTGTGCTGATGCATATGTTTGTGAAGAAACATGGATTTCTCTTGCTCTTTCCATATAGATTTTCTTCTCTTTAATGAATAAGTCATTAGGATAACAATTGCCAAGCCCTACTCCACTCATAACAAGGCCTTTCAAGACTGATGTTGTCTAATCTCAATGTATTAACTCATAAATTTTATTTTTTATTTTCTCTGGGGCTTTTTCCTCTCAAGGCATCCAGGTGCTACAAATAACACCTTGTTAATGCATGCAGCATACATACATACATTGATTTTCTATGCTGAATAATGAAATAGGAAAGAAAAAAAAAACCAGAATAACTTTATCTCTCACTTGAATCTTCATTTGAACTGGCCGCCAGTATTATTTACAGCAGCTGTTTGATCTTTATTATTTGCACTTGGTGGAAGGGCATCCGAGAGATTCCTTCAGAAATTCAGGGATACAGAGTGATGATCACTGTGCCCCAAATCCTGTGTTTACTTGCCTTTTCCCTATTTACTGGCATATTCCATCAGTTCTACTCACAGAGTTCAAGGAGGGCTTAAAACACACTCGTATCTGTTAAAAATCCAATTACAAGCCTATTCCCCAGTCCTGACATGCCACCAGAGGATTTCAAAACCAAGGGTCAGACTTTGAGCTTCACTTATTAACATGCAAGCCAGTGGTGAGAGCTGGGCAAAATATTTCTGTGAGCAGCCAGTTCAAAGAAGCATTTTTTTTAAATGAACTCTAATGCAGTAATGAAAAAGGAGGTGATAATAGACTGGAAATTATTCAGACATCTCAGGGGTTCAGCTGCTTCTGCCATTCATGTGCCAGCTGCCTTCCTCACCCTTAAGGGCAGAGTTTTCCTGCTTATTGCTACAACATCAAAACCCAAACAAACATGAAACTGCAACTCCCTGGAAGATTTCATCTCAGCAAGGGTGATGTTATGCTCGGCAAAATGAATAAATCACTGATATTCTCACACTTGCCTGCTATGAGCTGTCTCTTAGAGAAGGGGAAAAAAAATCCACAGGAAAAATGGAAAACCACTGCAAACACCCAGCTCTTCACAGCAGCATTCCATGCAGGATCAGCTTTCCATGCTGTTCTACATGGAAGGAATGTGACAGCACATGCTTTGCATTTCTGGTTCTGCTCCCATGGCAGCAGGATCCTGGGGAAGCCATGAAGTGGCCACCCTGGTGTAAACTGGGAGGTTTTTTAGCCCACCTGGGCTAAACTGGGAGGTTTTTTAGGCCATCTGTTGAAGAAAAGGCCATGGAGGGCAATGTCTGAGGTCTCTGTGAAATTCTGGCAGAAGGGTTGGATGCCAGTTGAATTCCTGACCCAGCTAGGAAATAAATGAAATAAAAAAAGGTTTATTGTGGGGGTGTAGAGAACATTACACAAGCTCATAAGTCACCACCATGAGAAGGGGCTCAGCAAAACCCAGCACAAATGCTTCACCTGGCAACACGGGCAATTCTCTCATTTATGAATTATTCACCAACCCAGCTTGACACCTTGGAAATTGTTTGGGCTCTGTAATAGCCTAAATCCTGGCTGTGGCATTTTTCAGCTGATGGGTTGCTCACTATTCAGTTCTGCTCATCACAACATGTGCCTCCAAGCAACAAAAGCACTGCTTCTATTCCTGGATTGGATCACTGAGCCTTTTACAAGTGAGGAACAACTGCTCCCACAACAAATAGCAAATATCAGATGCATTTTTCCCAGGCAGACTCTGAAATTGTCAGTAATAGCCATTTGCCCAAATTTCTAAGCTTCCCAGCTCCTAAAACCCCAAACCTACTCACGTTGAGATTGATTTCCCAATATCTCTCTTGCTCTGTCCAATTTCATTTTTATTTGTCCTTGATCAAGAGAATAAGATGAACGTCCTCAGAGAGGCATGGGAACCATCAGCCTCAGCAGGGTCAGAAGGGTGCCAGAGGGAGCATGTACACTGATTTTGAACAGACTGAGCAGCTTTGGGGGTTGGGGAAGTATTTACAGAAAAAACCTGTTTTTCCAACTGCTGAGCTAACCTTTTCCTTCGGTGGCAGAAAGAAACACCAATCTGGTTTTAGTGATAGAACTAATCTGTAAAACCCCTACAACTAGTGATGGATACACAGGGAAGAAAGACACTACAACCAACACATCATATGGGAAAAGGAAAGCCTTGCAAGAGTTTTAATTTAAAAAAAAAATTCTAATAAAAATAACATTTTATTTTGCTTTTTAATATTTTGCATTTGGAAGATGCAGTATCAATCACCTTAAAAGTATTTTGTCTTTTAATGGATTGGGGGCTCTGAAATACAAAGAAAAATGAAAAAATCTGGCACAGGGTGCCCAGAGCAGCTGTGGCTGCCCCTGGATCCCTGGCAGTGCCCAAGGCCAGGCTGGACAGGGCTTGGAGCAACCTGGGACAGTGGAAAGTGTCCCTGCCATGGCAGGGGTGGGACTGTGGCTCTCAATGCCATTGATAACAAATCTTTAATAAAGTGCCCAATTCCAAGCTTATTTTAAGGAATATTTCAGCTGGAGCCTCAATTGCTCTATTGAGCCCTGGGCTCCTCTCAGGAATCCTTTAGCTTTTCATTCTATTCTGACCTTTTTGCACCAGCACAGCCCATGGCATCACCCAAAGGTGCACAAGTGTCCTGATTGCTGAACTCTCCAAGTCTATTTCACCCTGTTAAAAGAGAGGATTCTTGAACTTACTGGAGCATGAACAGGAAGGTGCCCAATATCATTGCAATACCAGAGAACAGCTCATGGCTTCAGCTGGCATCCTGCACAAATGTGTTCATGTCTCACAAATCATCACCCTGCGGGCTGGGATGGGACACTGAGCTGTGCCTCACCACTCACAGGGTCTGGGGACAGCAGCAGGTCTGCACTGCAAGTGTCTCCACCACCAGCATCTCGCACAGGCATGGAAACATTTGTGCTGTCACAAAAGAGCACCCAGGTGTCAAAGACATATTTTATAAAAAATCCTTTCACTAGGATCTTTTCTCCTGAGAAGCTTCAGCTTCTCCATGTTTTGCTGCTTTGGAATGTGATTTGGAGAATTGTTTACCCAGCATGTGAAATTGTTTTTACTTGATGACCAATGACAGCCAGCTGTGTCGAGGCTGTGAGCAGTCACAAGATTTTATTATTCATTCCTTTCCTTTCTATTCCTTTCAAGCCTTCTGATGAAATGCTTTCTTCTATTCTTTTAGTATAGTTTAATATATCATTTTCTTTTCATATAATATATATCATAAAATAATAAATCAGCCTTCTGAAACATGGAGTCAAGATTCTCATCTCTTCCCTCATCCTGGGACCCTCAAACACCACCACACCTAGGCATGGAAATACACACCAAAATTTTCTGTAAGAACCATTTGGAAACAAGTGCCAGCCTCTACTGCAATTGCTGTTTCAAAATATGGGGACCTCAAGTTTGTTTGGTTTTTTTTAAATTCTGACACAGTTCTAAATAGCTGTTCAAATCTCCAGGATTGTGGTGCAGCCTGTGCCTTGACAGAGAGCACAGCTGAGGACAGGAAAAAGACAAGGCTGTTAGAGTTATGTATGTCACTGGTGAGGGGATTTTTGGAGTTACATATGTCACTCACACCAGGGGATTTATTCCTACAATTACCACAGATCCTCTCTGTGCTTCCACACAGAAGCTCTGTGTTTATCTACATCTTTAAGTCTTTGCACGGTGTCATTTTTTAGTTTTTGACATGGTTTAGAAAATTCAATTTCAGCTGTAAAGTCACAAACAAATACCTCTGACAGGTCTATTTCTGTGAAACATATAGTGATATCTGCCTCCTATTACACTTCATTTCCCAGCACTTTTTCACTCAGCTTTAATTTGCTTTGTAGATTATGTGTTTTGGATAACCAAGAACGTGAAACCCACCAGTAGCAAACACTTCCAACAGCATCTTAGATCAGTTAAATGTAGCAAAGTCCAGATTAAGGGAATTAAAATGTATTGTATGTGCATGGGATGAACTGTGACCCTCTGAAGAGTCCCAGCTCTGCTGTTGGCAGAGTGTGAAAAATGCCAATCACTTGTTTTTAAAATTTTAAAAGTTTAACAGTAATAAAATGGTTATAAAAATAGTAATACAGTTAGAGTAATAATAATTTGGACAATTTGAATTAGGACAATATGAGACAATAAAAACAGTTATGGATGTCCAGGTACCTTTTTCTGGGCAGCACGAGCCCGAAAAAGGACTCACGTTAACAGAGGATTAACCCTTAAAGGCAACAGCCTGTTGCATATTCATACACCTCATACATGATGCATAAATTTCATTCACACACAGGATTCTGTTTGGTCAGTGTCAGCTTCTTCCTCTGAATCCTGACAGTGCCTTCGAGGTGGGAAGAAATTAATTTCTTCTGATAAGAGGGCAATAAATTCTTTTTCTCTGAAAGGTTCAGTGTCCTGTGGCTGCTATCTCACTGCGAGTCCTTTCTTTAAAAAAAGTATCCTACATAGCATATTTTCTATTTTAACAATTTTTATAACCTAAAACTATATTTAACACAGTACTTAAGAGAATTAATACAGCATAACTTTCTAACACAACACATATAATATTCATTTTAATATTTGCGAACAGCCAATCATAAAATACGCATTTTTCACACAGAGGATTTCAGCCCCTGAGGGGCTGGGGCTGCTCCAATGGGCTGAAGTCAAAGCCTGAGGTGATTCAGACAAACTGCCCACAGTATTTCTGCCTTTTGTGCAAAACCAAACAACACTGAACACTGCTCAGTCCAGAAGGAAGAGCCACAAGTTAAATGAAACCATTTCCACAGGGATGTAAGAATCCCAGAGAGCAATTCCCTGGCATTCCCTTTGCTCCATGACTGTCTGCACCAGAAACACACAATAAGATAAAAAACCCTTAGTGGGACAGTGGCTTTCCGCCAAACACAAGGGGACAGAATAAAATGAGGTGACACAATAAAATGAGCTTTATCTCTCACATATGAATGCAGAATGTGCTGCAAGAAGGAATTTTAAAAGGAAGAAAGCTTGTCCTGGGCTGAGCCCCCAGGGTGGGCAGCAGGAGAGGGGGATTCTGCCCCTCTGCCCCTGTTCTCAGGTGAGACCCCAGCCCTGGCCCAACACAGGAGGGACCTGGAGATGCTGCTGGAGAGATCCGGAGGAGGCACCAGGGGGATCAGAGGGATGGAGCAGCTCTGCTGGGAGGAAAGGCTGGCACAGCTGGCATTGTTCACCCGGACAAGAAAAACCTTCATAGTGACCTCATTGCGGCCTTCCAGTACCTGAAGGAACTGACAAGGAAAGTGGAGATTGTTTACAAGAGCCTGAAGTGACAGGACAAGAGGAAATGGTTTTAAATTGACAGAAGGCAGGGTTAGATTGGATATCAGAATAAACAAATTTTCTGTGAGGGTGCAGAGGCCCTGGCACAGGGTGCCCAGAGCAGCTGTGGCTGCCCCTGGATCCCTGGCAGTGCCCAAGGCCAGGCTGGACAGGGCTGGGAGCAGCCTGGGATGGTGGAAGGTGTCCCTGCATGGCAGGGGTGGGCTGGGATGATCTTTAAGGTCCCTTCCAACCCAAACCGTTCTGTGATTCTAAAAGTTCAACCCACACCATTCTGTGATTCTAAGAGTTAAGTAAGAAGTGGAGGAGAATTAACCTCCTACAAGTTCCCTCCACTGAGACAACTTGTTGTCTCAATGCTATTCCAGGGCACTTCAGCTGCTTTTTTCATATTTTGGGATATAGAAATCTGTGTTTAAAACAGCAGCTCTGGAAAGGCATCCAGGCATGTGCCAAGGCGGGGGCAGCCTGGGAATGCACAGCTGCACCCTACAGAGTGCCACTGCACATTCTGGAGATTCAATCAATCACACCAGGTCACTTGAGGGAGGCTGGAGTCACACATTGCCACAGAGCCAACAGGAAAAGGGGAATTCAGAACAGCCTACATGGAAATTCATTAATATAGTCCTGCCTGTTCCATCCTTTTCAGCAGAAAATGCCTGTATATATCTGTACACGTGGATATTTTATTCATGAGTGTGCAAAGACTATATATACACACAACATTTATATATATACTCACTGTACACTAATGCATAATGGAGCACTTCATCAACTTGAAATAACTGCAAGAAAAAGAAAAAAATTCCACAAAATACCATTAAGTAGCAGGTCACCCTCTGACCTTGGTGATCTTGATAAATAATTTGTGTTTCATGGGGTTTTCTGGGGCCATGAAAGGAAATGCTCCTTCCTTCATGAGTTGTCTACAGACCTTGTCTGACCACAAACGAGTTCAAGCTGGCTCATCTCTGGATCTTAATTAATAAAGGCACTTACTTTTAAATTGCAAGTCCCCATTTCTGTCAATACTTAAAATTATGTCAAATGTGGGCAGATAATTGTTTTTTAAAAGGACAATACAAGCAGGCAGAAAACATTACATAAATATGGGCATAGACAAGATGAGCCAGTAGTTTCTCCTTGAATTTGAAGCATATTATTTTATCCAAATATTTTAAATTAGTGTATTGATTCATCTCATTGTTCCACTGATTCAACATTTTTTTTTCCCTCCTAATTTGCTTTCTGCCTTGCTTCCCTCATGCAGTTTGCTTTCTGCTCCTGGTGTTTGTAGTGGAATTCACAGCTGATCCACACCATATGTTGAAGTTATTCAAATCCTTTGTGACATTTAGAATGTGCTAAGATACTATGACTTTTGAAAAGCACCATGAATAAGAAAGACAGGTTGCAGAATGGGAAAAGATCCTTCCCCACCCTGAGAAAACAACTGCAATTGATAGAGAGACCTTCAAGAAAAAAATTAAATCCTCAACTGCTGCAAACTGGCCAAGCTCCAAGAAAGATGAGAGAGGTAAGAGATGTAGTGAAACCACCATGTGGGAATGGGAAAGAGAAATGCCCCACCAAAAACCCAAAAAACAGACAGAAAAGCCCACAAAGGTCTGTTTAGTTCAGCATGATGAGACAATGGTGTTTTGGTTATTTGCAAAGATCAGAAAATTAGCACAGATTTTTGATGTTTCTCAAGTGCAAGTCCTCAGTTGCTAATAGGATTCAAGATCGTGTCCTAAGGGTTAAACCTCAAATGCCAGAGAGATGTGGCAAAGTTTGTGCTAGGGTTGTCCTGAGTCAGTGAAGAACCCATCTCTCCCTTCAAAAATACCTCAAAGGTTCAAATATCATTGTGGATTTCACCAAAAGCCACCCAAGCCAGCTCTTTACTGACGACCAAGAGTTTCTGGATGACCTGGATGACCAAGAGGTTCTGGATCTCCACCTTTCCTAAGGGGATTCCTCATCGGAAGAGGAAACAGCCCATGGTGACAAGGTCTGCAAGGGACCAGGTGCAGGTCACTCCTCACAACACACTTTGGAAGCCAGGTGGAAACACACTGAAAGACAAAGAGACTTCTCCAAACTGAGGCTCTTCTACTCCCTTTTAACACCACAAGTAACAGCAGCCATTTGTAAATTTCATTAAGAAAAAAATCACCTGATACAGGAAATTTATTTAATTTCCTTCAGTACAACAGTCTTCCAAAGAGATACAACTAATCCAATAAACAAAAGTGTTGAATAATGGACAATGTTTTCTCAAACTTCCTATGAGAAATGTTGCCACTGGTTGCTTGCCACTGGAGATATTTCATGGGAATTGCAAAACTATCCAGTCAGACATGGATAAGGCAGGACAAAGAGATGGAAAAGGATTCCCATTACCAGCATCCAAAGAACAGGGTCATAGACAGGGCTGGTTTTTCTCTGCTTTCAAATATTACCAAACAATTTTATTGTGCAGTAATTGCATTCTTGTGTACAGATGTCAAAATCAACCCAGGAACCTGAAGCCCACCTTCTGGGAAAGTTTACAGTTTTATGAACAAAAATAATGCTTAAATGTTTCCTTTTTGCCTTCAAGAGCTAGTTTAAAAACAGAGTAAAAAAATAAATGTTTCTTTAATAAAAGAATCAATATTTATGGCTTTGTTGTATTTACTGTTTATGAAGACACTTGAGTTAACTCTTATCCACCAAGACACACAACAATCATTCCTTCAGGACAAAGCAACCTCTTCACAGCCAGAAAAACATCATCAGTACAAGTGAAGTGTTGAAAAATTTGACATATAAACAATAAGCAGCTAGACAAACTAATAAACAGAATGTCTCTTAAAACTAGCAGAGAAAATCCATGAAATATTGGTCCACTGGAAAAACATGGAGCCCGGCCAAATGTCACGTTTAGAAAACACAGAATGTACAAACACACTGTTTTGACTATGACTGCAGTCTAAATGGATGATTAATGTATAATTAAACCAGTCAATCCAAGAGATAAAAGAGACTAGAAAACCACAGCAGTACAATAGGTGATGCCATATTTACTGAAATAAATTCATGTCAGAATGTTACACCTCTAGCACTGGCACACACTTTGGGGAAGGTCCATTTTAACAACTAAATCACAGCAATGCCCAATTTTGAGAGCATCTCTCCCCTCTTCTTTCACCCTTCAGCCTGGATTTTCAGCACTGGCCCCAGCAGCCACATGAGCTCAATCATCTCCACTCTCCAGCACTATTCCAACAGCATGCTAAGAGTTTGGATGCATAAAACACTCTTGCAAAGAAACTCTCATGGAAAGCTGCTTCCCTTTTCCTCCTCACGCTGAGTCACAGTTTAACCAGTGTTTTTAGAAGTCCTCAGAGCATTTATCCCACTCTTCTCCCTGAAAGCCTCTGGTGTATTTCTCTTTATTCCAAGGAATCATGGTCAATGCATATATCCCTTTCTCACACCAGTTCTCAATGCCCTGGCCTCACAGTGTCCCCAGCTCAGACATTCCTGGAGCATCTCCCATTTTATTCCCAGCACAACAAACACCTTTATCAACCAATGAGCCCCCATTAATCCTTTCCCCACCTCTGTTTTACCAAAGGCTATTAAACTCCAATTTTTCCGATGTCCCACAGTACTTTTACACCCTCAGGACCCCAGATCAGCCCAGTCTGGCCCTGATCCCTTTTGGAGCAGCCCTTCCATAAGAGGGGAGCTCCACACACCCCAACAGCTGCAATTTCCCCTCACTCTGCTCATTCACTCCAGAATTTGTTTGCTTTTTATTGGGCATTTAATGCTGCTGAGCTATACATTAAAGGCATCAGCCCTAGCCTTTCTAACATTTTTTTCTATTGCTGCTGCCTTGTTTTTCTCTTTTAACTGTATGATTATTTATATTCCTCTTCTTTTCAGCTTTTACAGCTTCATTGCCTTATGTTTTCCTACAACTCTCAAACCAAAGGTTGTCTTAACCCCTGGGCTAGAACAAATTCTATTATTTTTTTATTCCTTTTATAAATAACCTTTATACAAAAACTAAAGTTTGTATTTTCAACATATTGCTACAGACTTCCCACCCATTCCTGTAAGAAAGTCCACAAGCCAGTTCTAGGAGTTTTTATTTTGACAATTCACTACCTCATAAAGGGGTAAAATATGTACTTAAGGCCAGCTGGAACACAGATTTTGAATCTTTGAGAGATTCCTTTGATAAATATTTCTCCTTAGTTTATTTAATGTATACAAACATCAAGCTTAATTCTGAAGGATGATGCAATTCCTTCACCTACTTCAGATTACATTTATTATTCTTTTATCACTTCTTCATGAGAAATAATCCACACTGATTCAACATTGACTACTCAATCCAATTGCACTCCTTAGGGTCGTGCCAGGACATGAACCATAAACTGAGTTTACAAATCACAAGGTTTGCAGAGGTACTCATGTGTTTTATAGATTGGAAAAACTCTTCCTGAAGGTACTGGAATGAAACAATCCTGACCACTTCTTTTCCACTTTGCAGCCCACACTCCACATTGATCAAAGAGCAACTACAAAAAACAGAATGATTCTGTGGTGGCAGCAAAATTCTTCTACATTTCCCCTTTCCAGGTGAGATGACCTCCATTGTCACAGAGAAATTATACAATATTACCTGATTTTTAAATTTCAGAAATCACTATTCACATTTTAAAAAGCCACACTTCTCTTCTAATTAATCAAAAGTTATTTTGTTTTAAAATCCTATAAAATGAAAGTGAAGTTGTTCTGCCTCTCCACATCTACCTGGAGATTTGTGTCTCCTGTCTGGAGGAGGGAGAGGGACCAAAACTTTCTGATGGGCATTTCCAGAGCAAAGAGGCTCCACAAACCATCTTCAGGCTAAGTAACTTGAAGTTAAATCAGTTTTTTGAGAGTTTCATGCCTTGGTTTTGATAGTAAAAGGTTTTAGAATCATAAAATTCAGGGAATTAGAAAGAAGCTAGACCTAGTGGGGCCCTGGAAAAATGTTAAAAATAGACTCTGAAAATGTTAGGCTTTGTGTTTGCCAGATCATGTGAAATTGCACCTGCATAAGCAGTATATGATAAATTATATAATTGTTAGATGTAATGATTGTTTAGTAATTAAATACAATTATTGTTTAATCATAAGAAGAATAATGAGAAACTATGTTAGAAGTTTGAGGGGGACCATGAGGAGCCCATGCTTGGATGAAATCTATGTATACAATAGAACAATATAAGTTTAATAATTAACATGAAATTTATATAACAATAGAATATAAAAACATGTTCATCCTGAACCCATGTTGGGGTCAGATTTGGGTTTGTACCCCTGACACCCAGAGCCCTTCAATAAAAGCACCTGCATAGACTCATTCTCGTGATTATCTGTTTCTAACAGTTTGTATTTAAGTTATAGCTTTAAAGGCATTTTTTTTTTAATTTCCAAAACAAAAGAAATGTAATATATGGCAAAGGCAGCATTTCAATGGAATTAATGCTGATTTTCTGAGTGGGAACAGGTACTGGGCCATTCCAGAGGTGGGAACCAGCCTGAATCCAATTGCCCCTCTGTGCCACAGGGCTGGCCAAGGAGCATCCCACTGCCTTTCCCATGTATGAGAACAGTCCATGACTTTAGCAACCAGTGAAAAGCAAACAAGACTTTATCAAGCAGCAACCACAACTGCTTTAAAAAAAATAAAAAATACCAGCTCCAAAACTTGGGGGTATTGCAAATGAGTGACTAACTCAGGGTAATTGCTGTCTGGTTCAACATTTGAAAGCTGTGCCACCTGCATGCCAGGCTTGTGTTATTTTCAGGGGAGACATCTCATTTAGGCAGGAGAGAAGAACAACTGGGTGATGGCCACCACAGTTAACTCAACTGGGCCCAGGGGCTTCGAATGCCAGCAACAACTGCTGGGCTGGAAAGGAGCAAATGCTGAATTCCGAGTTTAATGAGTGCCTTAAGTATTTTAAGTTTCTGCCGTCATTTAAGGCTACATGGGCAATGCACAACCTGTAGGGACAGGGATCCTCCACAGACAGCAGAAAACTCCATTTCACTCCTTTCTGCCCCATTTTACGCTCAGGAAGATGAACCAGGAGTAAACAAAGTAAATTTACACCAGAACCAGCTGGCAAAGTACTCCAGGGTAAGTGCAAAACCACAAGGAAATGTCATAGAACGAGATTGTACTTACAGCCATAGGAAAGACAGACCTTCAACACCTTGTTACTTTTGTTACTTCTAGGTTTGTCTGCTCTGTTGCATTGATTTTGCCCAGAACAAAAGTACTTTAGGAATAAAACCCAAGAACAACTGTCAGCTTGTTTTTCCTAGAGAAGCAAGCATTCTTTCAGCACAAAGTATTTATTTATGCATTTCCAAACAGAACTGGCTACGGGGGAATTACTTAAGCCTCAGTGAAGCAGCAAACATTGTTTGTGATCCTTTTCCCAATGCTGTCCAACCCCTCAGTGTTTATTCAGCTTCTGATAGTTTCTGTTTATCTGCTGATAGTTTTTTGGAGGCTCCAGTTGTGGTTTGTTATAGCCCTGGAATGGGAACCTGCTGGCATCAGCAGGGGCTCTGCCTCGCTGCATCCACAGGCTGATGGGTTTGGATCTGCCAGCTCACTGGGGTCAAAGCTGGCACCTTTTGAACTTTGGAAATGGCCCAAGGCACCCCAGCACAGCCCAGAGATCTGTCAGAGGAGCCACTTCCCTGATTCCATCTGCATTCAATACGAAATTAAGCGGAGTCAAACAGATCTCATTACACAGATTGATTTAATGAGTTATCTGCGTGCTGCCAGCAGGGCTGGACCAGAGTGCAGCCAAGGGAGGCTGCAGGAACCACTGCCCTCATTCATGGCACAGCTGGGCCACCTGACACACAAAATCCCATTTATCTGCAACTCCCAAACCTTGTCCTGGCCAACCTCTGGGCTGGAACGAGCTCTAATCCTGCTTCTAGCAAAACAAATAAGTAATAGCAAAAGAGATTGGAAAAATCTTCCTAAATTCCAACTGATACTTTGTAATCTGTCTAAATTGCTACTGCATATTAAAAGAGAGGAGAAGAGTTAAAACTGGTTTTAAATAGTTGATCACAGACAGTTTGGCACAGAAGCTCTGCGTCTGTTAAGAGACAAATGGATTTGGGCACACCTGACAGCTCTGGACCTTTACTCAAGGTTTCTCCAGTTCTTCTTCAGCAAGAGAGGATTTGCTGGAGCATCCCATGGCTTCCCTTTGGTCTGAAATAAAGAAATTTCTGGGAGTGTCCCTTCTCATCCTACTGTCTAGAACAGGGAATCACAGAGCCCCTGAACCCCAGGGCACTGGCAAAGCCTGTGTTGATGGTTCCTGCCTTTCCTCACTCAGGTGGGATTCAAATGAAACTCTGGAGCTCTTTTCTTGTGCAGGTGGTTCCCTGATACTACTCAGCCATATCACTGCGAGTTTCCTGCAGATATGAAATATCTGACATTTAAATGGAAGAGTAAGAAGTGAAACTGTCAGGAGTATCAATGTATTTTGCATCAAAGCTTAAATAGCTTTTAAAAGTCTCCTGAATGTGCTATCATGTCAGTTCTCCGGGTTCTCTGATGCTTTTCTTTTTTAAATTTTTTTTCTGGTAAAATCTAAGCCAGCTTCCCAGTCTTGAACTGGGGCAGGGGAGATCCAGCTGTATTTATATTCATATAAGAGCAATATTTCCTTAAATGCACATCAATCTGTAATCATGGACTGCAAGGAAAACATCTGTTTCTTCACACCTGTGAGCAGCTCATGCACTGCCCCAGCACAGGTCACTGCACACTGGCACTGCACAGCAGCAAGGAAATCAAGGGACAGGAGAGATGCCAGCAGGTGAGCAGCTGCCCTGCCTGATATCCAACACCCCACCAGGCTGTGAAATCTGGTTTTGGGCATTTCATTTTGTCAGAACCCAGGACATTCCTCTGGCTGCCCTGGGTGATTTGAGACCCTGGCAGGAGGCTCAGAGACCTTGGCATGGAGTAAAAACCACCTGTGCCTTTGATTTTAGCCCATGGAAACAATTACCAACTTTGTGTGAGGATTTACAAGCCGCAAGAGTTTGAATANATCTCAGCAGGTCAGAGAAAGAATGGAATAGATCAGAGAAAATAAACAACCTTGGAAAGCAGAGCTGAGGAATCTCAACTTCTTCAGTCATGGGGCTGGGAAAAAAGAGACTTTCTGATACCTCAGGAGCCATTCCAGCAACACCAAACCTGAGACATTTGTGGGAGCCTGAGCTGTGACCAGGCAGCAATGAGGCAGCGGGCAGCATCTGCAGCATCCCGTGGCACCTTAGTGAACTGATGTAAATCACTCTTTATTTTATGTTTCTGGAGCTAGAAACATGAGACACAGCTACCAACAAGGTCCACAGCACTCTGCAAAGGAGGATTGTTCCCAAGCACAATTCTCTCTGCTGGAACACATTTTAACCTAAAGCACAGGGGTCACAGGGTAAATGGCTGCACTTGCTACAAAGCAGAGGAGACAAATGTAGCTCCCCATGAAGGAAAAACAAATCCACCACTAAAGAATTCCTCACAGTTTATTTATCCTAATCTCTCACCACAGAACAGCTTCCAGTGGCTGGAGGCAGATTGGTAAGAGATACCAACTGTCAGGAAAAGGTGAAAGGCAATTAGTAAATCACTATCTCTTTTGTAATCGCTGATGAAATTTCCATTTTTTTTATCCCCTACTGCTCACTGGCCCAAACAAGCAAGACATCACCTTGAAAATGAATGCAATTAATTATATTAGCTGAACCTTTTAAAGAGGAATGGCTTCTCATTTACATTCCTGGCAGAAATTCAATAAGATTGCACTACTGCAAGGTTGATTGAACTGCTGCTGCAGTTAGACCACTATCCTGAAATAAAAAAAAAATTCTAATGTTCATTATGAGATTTTTAGAACTAAATACTTTGAACTGTTAATATTCTCAAGTAAGTCTGCAGTGGAAAGGCTGAAAAGGTAGTTTTAACTGTGTGTTAACTGAAGCTGAAATAATTTCCTTCCCTTCTGCACCATCCTCCACTTACTTTTAACTAATCAAAAATTAGCAGAATTATCTTACATGCCTGAACTAATTAGTAAAGATGCCATCCAAACCTTCAGTTTTCACCTATGCACCTGAGCACTTGCCCTCTCTTAGCACAGCTGTAGCTCTGCTGACATGAAAGGATGCAGAAATTATTATTTGTGTGCAGGGATTTCCTGATTTCACTGGAATGAAATCAGTGCAGAGGGCAGCACAGCACTGTTGGACTGCCTCAACAATCCCAGCTAAGCAGGACAAACCCAACAGAAACTGTTACACTGGCCTGGATAATGGAGTCTTTGCAGCAAACTTTCAATTAGAGACAATCAATGATTATGCATGTATTTGTAAAAGCATAATCAGCTTGTGAAAGCATAATTGGTTTGTGAAAGCATTATTAGTTGCAGGGATGTAAATAAGCAAGGGGAAAATGCAGGTTGGTGTCTGGATCACAGGCTGGAGGATGAGATAATGAAAAAAACCCCATTTAATAGCAATTTGGGCACAGATTTGGCAGGCCCATCCCACTGCAGGAACACACCAGGGCAGAGGTGGACAAGGTTCCCAGCCCTGCCCCAAGCACCTGGCAGAGAGAGGGACAGAGGAAGAGCTGCATCCCTCCAGTCTAGCAAGGAGCCACCTGCACAGCCAGCCAGTCCCCAGGAACAAACATCTACAAACAGCATGAAAATGCTTCAGTTACTACCCAAACTCCTCTATTAAACTGAATATGGAATGGGTTTTATTCTTTATGGAATCACAGAATGGTTTGGGTTGGAAGAGACCTTAAAATTCATCTTGTTCCATTCCCTGCCATGGTCAGGGACACCTGTCACAGACACCTTTTACGAAAAATCCTTTCCTT
>WBNQ01049781.1:0-10255 GCA_013401375.1 Spizella passerina | reverse complement strand
CAGATGTTCAAGTTTTTTTCTACTAATTTTAATATGCACTAGATATATTCAGAAGGATGGTATAAAAACATGCAGATAAATCTGAACAAGAAAGCACATTTTATTGCATTACTCTAAAGTGATATAATAGGAATAAGACCTTGCCTGTATTTTCCAAGGGAACCCAATCAAATGTTCTTCCTTGAAGCCTTAACTTAGTTAAACCTGAAGAAAAGAAAGGAACTGACCACTGAAGAAAATGCCTCTAATTGTGTTTATATGCAGCAAAATGGTGCATCAGTTACAGGAAATATCACTATGTTTTCTGGGAATATTGTTTATTGGAGAAAATCAAAACACATAGCACTGAGGATGGATCCTATGAGGAAGGCCTTTGGGATGGGACCTTCTTAAATCAGTGATCTCAATGGTCTTAGCAAATCTGGTATTTTCTGACACGGTTTCTTAGGGTTTTACATGTTTCCCATTTGCTGACATGTGAGATTTATGTGAAAATTGTACACCTTGGCACTGCTCAGGAGCATTTGTTTCTTGAATTGAGGCAGGTTTTAGAAACTGTAACACAATTCATTTTTTACTGCCTTTTCCCTATTTTACAGAGTTAAGTTATTTTCCACTTGTCATGCCATTGTGTCAGAGATGGTGTGGTGTGGTGGATTGATATCTCTTTATTATTCTCTCCAGCCTGTGGCTTTCCTTTTAGATTGCTCTGTGATCTTCTTTTCAGCTATCCACAAAGAGTGGAAGCGTAATAAACATCTCTGCTTTGTGTCAAATTTTTGTGGGGACTACTGCTCTCTGAGTGATGATATTTGCATATTTCTTGAAAATAGGTTAACTTGCAGTTAGAGCAATAGGAAACTTGGCCATATATCCTAAATCTATCAACCCAGGAGAATTTCAGTTTTAACTGGACTTTTAAATTAAGACTATGAGTCCACCAAAAAAAGGAGAGAATGCACTGCAAAATTTATATTGACAACCTATTTACAATCAGAGTAAATTTTTTGCATAACTTACAAAGACAAACAAACATGACTAATTCCACATCAAAAAAAATCCTAAACCTAAAATAACAACTTAAAATCTACACTGGGATTTTGATTGGCATCTTCCCTACATCTGAAACAATGTAGCCCATTTTTTATTCAAAATAATTTCCAGAAAACAGCATTAAAATAAATTTTAAATCCTCTGCACGGGCTTTTTCATTTTTAAACCAATCTAATTAAAAGATGAGGAAATTTTCCTTATAGTTACATAAATACGTAAGACAGAATAAAAAAGCTTTTCATAGGCTTGTTTTTTATTTGTCCCACACTATCAATTCTGTTCTGAGGAATGGATTTTCATCTTTGTGCTAAACGTCAAAAAATGCTCTCTACACTTTACATTTCTTAAATCATGCTGTACATTGCACCACTAAGGTATCCAAACCTCATCAGAACTCCACACAGTTGGCAAATGCCACAGTGAACTAAACAGACTGGGATTTCAAGTGCTGGATACTTAACAGCCGGAGAAGCTCTTTAATCTTGTTTAAGAAAGAGAGGGCATAATTTATCTGGAGACAATCCTCCTTGGCAGCATGTGCATAAGAAAGGGAGGCTCAACGTGCTGAGCTTTAAAAGGGAATTGAAAATAAAAGTTTCTACCATGAGCATAGTTCACAACAGTAACAAATAACCAAACAAGCAGGTTAACTGTTATGCACACGCGGTCTGAAGCATCAGTGGAGAATTTTGCAGCTACTGGCAGTTGCATGAACCAAAGCTACGCACAGCGAGAGAGATTTACCTGCTCATCTCAGACTATTGCTGCTGAACTGGGCCATAATCAAACACTTTCTAGATACTTCTCACATGTCATGAATCCTGAAACCGAGGGTGATGCACAAAAGGACAATGCCAAACTGGTTAATGCATATTATTTGATTTTAAGAAGTGTAAAACTACATCAGTTTGGAAATGAAGACAGAAAACGTATCTTATTACATGCAATTGCAACACAGTCAATCCTGCCAATGGCAAAGATCAATGGCTAGACCAGTAATTCCTCCACTGAGAATAGCTGGGGCGAGACAAAGAATTCCTTCATGTCCTTTTCATTCATCAATAGATACCATGAAAAAAAAGTGGATTATTTAGTGCTAGTTTCAACTTACATTATTAATGTGAGGAAGCAGACTAAATACTGATTAGCAACAAAGAAAGCACAGTGAAGGACCAAAACTATTGTAAAGGTGCAAGAACCCAATATAAAAAGGCAGTTGGATTGTGGATATGTTCTTCCATTTCAGTTTTGATGTACAACTGTTGAAAACTCTTTAAAAATTTAATTTAGAGGTGGGACCAATATGGGACCAAATACTGATGCTTTTTTTCCACTCAAATATGGGAACTTGACACAATACAGGAAAAAATTGGTAAGTCTGTCATTCAAGGAAGGGTTTTCCATCACACTTTATTCTTTATTATGGAACAGTTTACCTGAG
Source organism: Spizella passerina (assembly GCA_013401375.1). Lineage (NCBI taxonomy): Eukaryota > Metazoa > Chordata > Aves > Passeriformes > Passerellidae > Spizella > Spizella passerina. Next base: position 7,761 of record WBNQ01049781.1, on the reverse strand, counting down.
GACACACTTAGAGATCACTGCCATGTTCTACTGCTCAAAGATCTGTTATTAGGATCTGGCAATTTTACACAGTTTTCTTGATCAACAAATGCCTGCAGTCCTTACTCAGAGAAAACTGCAACTCTAACTCCCATGCCACTAAAATCCCCATTGCAGACTTCTTCCAGCATAATATCCAGCATACCCGCCTAATTAATGCAAGCAGTATTAGTGCCATTTATCTTTCTTTTTCATTGTTTTTTACTCAGTTGCTTCTCCATCAAAATGCACTGCGTTTTATTGTTAATTGTGATTAAAAAAAAAGAAATGAGCCAAATCAATTACAGTCCTCTGTCAATCTGTATGGTTGAGCCACAACTTTTACTGTTTTAATTAAATGAAGAAATGGGTCTATTGTTTAAAGGCATTAAAGAAGGCAATTCTAAACTTCAAGTAAAGGGGGTTTTTGCCTTTACTGGGGGACAGAGATACCCATAAATGCAATACAGGTCTCTATTTGAATTTCACAGCAGCTGTGAAATTTATAAGAGTCACAGAATCAAGCACCCCTTTTTTTCTTTTAGCTAACATTCCACTGATTCTAATGGGTTTAGGCTGTGAAGATGTTACCTACAAAATGTCACCATGGCTTTAATCCTGGGTTAGCAAGAGGACACAATCTTTAACGAAGAAGAAAATCTAACAAATGAACAAGAAAAATTCTGAAGTAAAAACAACAACAAGCCATATAAGTTGTCAGTGACAACTTATATGATTACTGGATTTAAACTTTATTATCATTATAGAGCTGATCTTGCATGTCATCTGTCTCATTTAAAATATTGTCCTAAAATACGTGAATTTCAACACAGAAATATTTGTTGTAAATGGGGTTTGACATATGTGTGAAACTGGGTAAAGGGCTTTTCAATCAAAATCTGTCTCCTAGCAAACTCTACAGCAGAGGTTTGCCACAACAGGGAATGCTGACTAATTATGAAAGTACATAATGGCTCATCTTTACTTTTCCTTTTTCTGGCTTGCTCTTTTTTGTGACCAGCAGAGGCTGCAGATTGCACAGACAGTATTCTGTTTACATAGTCCCCTCTTTCACTCCCAACATCCCTAGGCCACAGGGATCACCAAAGAAGCCAGTCTAAGAACAACATAAAACATTATTACTCTTCTGGTTTTCCCTAAATGCTCTAGGTAGCCACCACTTTATCCCGTGTACACTACGCTCCGTTACTGCCCAACCTAATAAAGACTTCTGTCACAGCGATAGCTTTTCATCTTCAGAGCTCTTTTCTCCTCTCCTGATAAGGCTGCCAACTCTACTCTCTGTAAATGAGCTCATGTGAACACTTTATTTTCGGCTTGTGGAAACAAAAAGGGCCAGTGCTCAGCTTCAGAGCTTGAGGGGGCGGTTTGCTATCTTCAAAGCATGACCAAGGCGTTTGAAAGGGATTAAAATTAAATTGGTAAGCTTAGCTTGAAATAAGGAACTTGAAGCAGGACTATTGCACTCACAAACACTGCTTTTTCTTTAAAAGCTTCAGAAACCCCTTAAAAATGGTCACTTTAGCTCATTTTTATTTGTGCACTCTTAAACCTCTGGCAACTGCCTCGATAAGACTGCTAGCCAGTACCCCCGTTATCATCAGTAGGCACACACAGCCAAGCATCTCCCTGTCAGGACAGATGGCTATCCCAATCCAGTGCACTCAGTTCAGAAACATGTGAATCACAGCTTCAGCTTCCTTATCCAAACAGCAAATAAATTAAAACTTTCTTTGCAATCAGGGGCATATGTTTGCATCTGTGCACGGAATGACTTGGGCCAAACCTGAATTGACATGTTTCATTCAGTGACATCCTAACTATTTTGTGAATGTCCAGTTCCTGGCACTGCTTGATGCACAATAAGGAGACACGAAAAAAAAAACCAAACTTTAACAAATACTTCCTCTGTTGTTGGATTTTATAGATGAAATTCATTTCAAGAGATAGCTACTACTGTGTAGTGGATACAAAAATTTGTATTTTTTAAAGCTCATACAAAATATACCCTTAAGAACAAAGCAATTAACTGTCCATTTCCTGAAGTACTGTGCTTCTGTATCAGGTGTAGCTGGCCAGGTGGAGAACCAAGTAAGCAATTGCTCAGGGCACAGGTACTCCTTCCATCTAACATATGACTCAAAATCCATTTAATCAAAAATGATTTATTGGTCTTATATTCCTAGTGTGTCCACATCAGGAATGTACTGAAGAAGCAGAACATCTTGTTTAGCTCAAGATGAAGATCCAAGTAACACAGGTGTCTGCAGCTAAAACTTATCAGGATAGGAAGATATGTGGGAGCAAGGAGAGATCATTCTGCAAAAATTCTTGAAGAGTTTTAGGTATGGAGATTTCCCTCAGGGTGCTCTGTGAATGGTGTCATTCTTTCAGACAATTTCCAATGTTTACCCTGGTGGTAACCTTATTACCACTGCTATTACTATTTTGAGATTCAAGTTCAGAGGGCCAATGCTGCCATTCACTGCTGTCCCTCCCTAAGTTTGGGGCAGTTTTAGATAGCAAGTTTCTCATTGTTAAAGAGAGGAAATGGCACAGTTTGAAAACAGAGTCAATAACAGAGCAGAGGGAAGCAAAACAGCCCATTCCTGACTGGAAAGACTTCTAAGGTAAGTAAGAATGTAATGAAATTGACTCTTTTAACACCATCCTAAGTTAAACACTAAAGGTTATCCAGAAACTGCAAATGATCATTGGAGGGCAGAATATTCAAAATAAAAGCAATTCTCTGTTATTATATTTCTAAATAAGAAATGCAACATAACTTTCCCTTTAAGAAACTTCTTGATGAAAGAAAGGATTAGAAATAGCTGATTTCTAAAAAGATACCACCAAACAATACAAGGAAATAAAAAGCTGTCTGAAAAAGAACACCAAAGAAAACAAACAGAAAGCTGGACTACATCACAGAATAAAAAAAGGGGAGTGAGGAGATGGTCTGATTTGGCTTCACAGACTCAGCTTCTGAAATCACAGGCAGTAGCAAAGCCACCTGTCAGAAGCTGCCTCCAAGCAAGCTGCAAAGCCCTGGTTTGTACCCATGGCATCCCTCCATGCTCAGCCTGACCAGAGGGTCCTGCTCTGCACCCCAGCCCTGCGACACTGCCCTGATCCCAGCTTCCTGCTCCCTCCTGCCTTCCCCACCACAAGCTGCTTTATATTCACGAGTACCAAATGCAGCAAAGTCCTGCAGAAGTCACAGCCTTGGTTACTGTGCTGGGACATCTTTATGCCAGCATTACTCACTTATGAGTTTGAGTGTCTGACACGGCACATGACAGACTTTGGACATTTTGTAGAAATGGGAGATAAGCAGCCAGTATTATAACCAAATCAAGAAGCAACACTACAAGTCATGCAGAAAGAACAAATGTATTCTCAACATGAGCATCTCAAAACCTGACTTAAAATTGGAATGATTTTAAGTTGTTCTGTCAATATATCCTAGAGAAATAGCCTCTGCATCCCAAAATACACGACATATTGAAAACAAGACAATTAAGCCTGAAGGTGTTGCATGCATGGTAGATTTGAAAACAAGTTCATGGCACAGCATAGGCATGATCTTGCTTCTGTAACTTACAGCAGTTTATTGACTTTGAAGGTACAGAACTAAGTTACTGAGATTTAGCCAGCCCCTTTCATACTCTTGTAGCATCTCCATAATACTACCATAAACCTACTATTCTTAATAATAAATTATATTATTATGACTGGGGCTTCTGGCCTCCCTAGCTGAGCCACTAATCTGTTCTTATAAGCAGGTAGGGTCTACAATGAAGGCTGGATACAAAACCCATTAGTAGTAACTAATTGCAATTGACTAATTGATGCTAAGTGACTGATCTTAATCATGTGTAGGGACTTCAGGACCTTCTCTTATTCCAGAAGAGAGGTACTTCCTTCCTGTAGCCCAAAATCAGTTAGCATTACCTATAGCACACAAATGCTGTCTTGGCTTAGCATGCTATATTCTGTTCACTTGAGGTTGTTACATCACCGGGATTCATTACATCACAATGATGTGATGAAATGAATGAAATGGTAAATCAACATTTGTTCTGCTCAGTCTTAAAATAACTGTCTTTCAAATACTATCTTAGACATTTAGAGGCCTGCAGTTATCCTCTCTGTAGTCAAATCTGTTAGCAGAGGGGAAATGCAAACTCAACTTCCCTGTCTGCCATATGTCTGCCACAAACACCAGCAAACCATATGTTTGCTGGTGTTTGTCCCCTTTTAAAGGGAAAGGAAAAGTGAACTCATACTGAGATCTACATTTTTAAAAGAACACTATTTCAAGCTTAAACCAAGTTAGATTATTATTACTGTCTTTCTTCTTTCATCAGGGAAAGGAACATCACAAAAGTGAAATAACAGCATTGCAGAATAATTTTCAGTTCCATGTGACTTTCTGCTCTACTGCAGAAACTTTTCCACCCTTCTCTATTTGAGAAGTTTCTTTTTGATGTGGCATGTGCTCCTTTTTCCCTCTGCAGCATTTAATATCCTGCTGGACAGGGCAGTTAAAAAACACCTACAAGGGAACACCTTGTTGACTAAGGCACCTACAGATTTTATCACTCATCCCCAGTAACAGACTTGAAACGGTCCTTAACGAGCACATAGGCATTAAGGAAAAGACCTAAACAGACTTGTAATGTTCCATCAAAAATTTTGACCTAGGGCCACTAAGTGCTTAGTGTTATGATAGCTCTTAAGCAAAGGCTAGAGCACTTGAAGGGAAGAAATTCTTTCCTATCAGAACAGAGGAGGCAGCCCTATCTTCTAGGGGAGAAAAAAACCCAAAACCAACAAATCATGGTTTTAACTAGAAGATTAGCAGAAAGTAGATGGCACTAGGAAGCAATGCAAAACAAATGTTGCAGTTAACTGAAGTAAGGCCAAATGGTAACTCTAGGATTGCCTGTCTAGTCCGATCCCTTGTTCTTTGGTTTGTGTTTATAAGAGATTTTGCTGGCTATCTTAATCACTTTGTATCATGTAGAAAACTCCAGAGAATAAGCAAACAGAACCCTCTCAGGGCCAGGAGCTGAATTTGGGTCAGACTGAAAAAATTGGTTTAGTGGCCTGTACTCCCTGTCTACCAAAGCTTGCTTTCTACCTGGATGGCTGTAACTCTGCTGAACTACTGAGAATAATGTTTCTCGGTCTCAAAAATCAAGTGGGCATTTCTTGGAACACCAAATACTAAGATTTAGAAGGAACACAATGTTCCATAAAAATAGAACAATTTTTAAAATCACTATCTATACCCTGGCTCTGTAGGATTTTAATTCACATATATATATATATTTAGGTTATTTACTCTGTAATGCCTACTTTAATGATGATAGTTCTGAAATCTTGCTCATATGCCTAGTTTCCTTTAAAAAATTACTGCACTTAGCTAGAAAAAAAACCCCTTTCTGTTTTTCATCGCTCAACTGCTATAGTTCTCAAAGTCTTCCATATTTTCAGCTATTATCCCTTTCGAGCAAAGAGCCCACTTAATAACGTTCACTCTAACAACCTCATTTATTTTCCAGAAAATTAACTCAGTTTCAACCCTGATTAATGATTTCATCTAAATGAATCAAATTAAAAATTGAAAATTATATTTCAAAAGCCAAAGAAAAAAAAATTGACCATTTCCAGTTAACAAATGATCCTTTCAAATATTAAAAGATGACCATGAAGAGTGTGTGATAGTAATGAAATCTTACTGGGGCCTACTGCTTATCTGGAGTTCAGGAAGGGGGAGAAGTGGAAAAAAAAATCTTTCTGCATTGTTAACACTGAAGTCTCTTGGGATACCAAACTGACTTCCACTTAGTCTTTGCCTGTAATCAGTACACCAAAATAATATGAGAATTTCAATGTTAATTAAACTGGTAGGGTTGGAGATGCACCAATACTGAAGAGGGATTAGGAAAGCACACAGTACCAATAACCACATCTGTTAACAAATCCTAATCTATGAAACAGCAATTTAACCTTCCTCAAACTGCTAATACCTAGGTAGAGGCTCTCTACTAGGGAAGAGAAAGATCTTGGGACTTTTTAAAAAGAATTTTTAAAAATCAGCTGAATTACCTGAAGAAAAATCAGTTATTCAGATCCTATATACTGTCTTTTGACAGAGAAGAGATCCAATCTATTTGGCCCTTGGTTGGTTACAAAAGGAAACACAATGTTTTATTTCTCCTTCTGTCTTGTATCCCCTACAATTAACTTTGTTCTCACAAAAACACATTTTAAAGATTGTGATTATTCCTTGTATTTTTCAGGTTATGATATTTATCAACCAGTAAAGAGTATTCACCACTTATATTGATAAATGAGTAGCATTAACTTTTAATTACAAATTTACTGATGTCATATGCAATCTTCAATGAAAAATTGCAACACATAACATTCATCCTGGAGCTGGGCCAAAGCATGGAGACTGACACTATTCCACTTCACCATGACAAGGAAGACACTGGAAAACCTTCTGCTTCCCAGGCTGACTTTAATGGAGGTCCAGCACTCACACTGAGGTTGTTTCGGTCACCTTTGTAACTGTATGGAGTAAGAAGACAGAAGGGAGAGGTAGAGCAGTGAGGGGGCTTTTTGTGGATCAAGCCTCAGTATCTGTGTGACACAGATGTCTCTTGGATTTCTGACTCTCAGGAAACAGACTGTCCCATTCTATTGCTCTGAGCCAAGGACAAGGCCAGCAGCAAGGCCAAATACATGGATGTTTGTGAAAATTTAGGAGTTACCTGATGGGAGAAACTGGAGGCCACTCCAGACAGAGATTTCACAAGCTTTCCAAGCAATCCTGACATACGTTTGTAACCAATCTGTAACACGGTGGATAATGAAATCCTGGCACAGATGATGCCAGTGTTTTGAGGTATGCTAGTCTGGATGCTGGTTTGGCAATGCTGACAGACTCCAAATGGATTGGGCAACAACTGCAATAGCTCATTTCCATTAGGTAAACCTCTGCTGATCCTAGCTTTCCACTTAACACAACATCAAATTAACCTGGAGTGCAACTAGTCTCTTCCAACACAAAGACTGAGGTTAAATGAATAAGCTGAGAACACACCAAAACTGCCATTACAAACTGAGTATTTACACTGATGACACTTTGCTGAAGTATTTCTCCTTCAATTTCTACAATTGTTCTGGTAGCTCTCTTTTCTAAATTTAAGAAAACTGTGAGGCAACATATATTTCAAAACTTCTACTTCTCACTGAGAAGTTGGAAATGACTATGCTTTTGCATAAAACTGTGTTCTAATTACTTTGGCTTTGCTAGATCAGAGTATTTCATATCTGATCACTCTCAATTCATGATTCCTTCTACCTCTTTCTTCTGGCCATTCAGAATTTTGGCTTTGGTGAATTCTTACCAAATGAATATCCTCCATAGCTTTCCCTGGTAATTTCAACCATTGACTAGAGTAAGTGCAATCCTTCCTTGGTCCCCACAGATCTCACTAGAGAGATCCCTGCCTATCACTGCTGGTGTGCACTTGGGGCTGTATCCATGGATAGAAGTGATTGACATTTTATTCTACAAAATTAAGAGGTTTTTCTAAAGGCATGGCAACAGCTCGAATTTTTTGTCTCCTGGGAGCAATTTTATATTCTAGCACGAATGCACTTACTGTTTTTTGCAGCCTAATTGCCACCCTTGACTTTGCT
>WBNQ01049775.1:0-19491 GCA_013401375.1 Spizella passerina | reverse complement strand
ATTATTGCCTGAAATCTCTCCCCATTTAAAGATCTTTGCCTCATACTGTAAAAAAGGTACATCAAAAACCAGCATCTCTTAGGCCAGGAGTTATGCCATACCAGGAAGGAGCCAGAAAGAATAACTCAAAACAATTTCAGCAAGCACACTAAAGATTGTAAGGCTTTCAATGACCACACATACTGCAGGTGATGCTGGGACCACAAACTTCCAACGCATTCATTTAAATTTTTATGCAGAGATCATGTGATGTGTTTTTATGAGAAACTGGGAATGTCATAAAAATCTCTATATATAGTGAGTGTATATAGTGAAAATATCTGTATATAGTGAGAAGATACTGAGAAACAGTTCAGGATATTTAACATGATTTTTCTTTTATTATTAGCACCTCTCCTAAGTCATGTATTTAGTGTCATTTTTCCCTGATCATTGGAAATATTTCAGCTATTCTTATACTATAAAATAGTGATGGATAGTAAACAGCAACAGGAATGTGAGAGACTGCAAGCCTGAAACCTGAGAAAGGTTAGAAAAGGTGTGACATGATTTTTGCAATTGTTAAGACTGGTAAAAATTACAGGATAAGTATATCTGGAAATGGCTATGAAAATCATTTTTGTCTTTATCTAACCCAGAGTGTGGAGGGGATCATGTAATTTGTATTTTCCCATCCACAAGTAAGCCTTGCCTGGCTCTCCCCTGAGCTCTGTTCTCTGCAGACACTGCTCATTTTCAGCCTCATGATCCAACCAGATGTTAGACAACATCAGGATTTGTGTCATTCAGGATCCAGAATTTGTTCAGTGCACGTAATAACAATTGAGGTACCAAGTGCCAGTGAACCTGAGCCNTAGATGCATAGAAAAACATACTTATATTACTACAAATCAGAGAATTAGTGAACACTCTTTCCATTTTTATAGAAATGAATGTTTAAACAAAACAGCATCAGTGGCCAGCCAAGTGCACAGCAAAACAGGGGGAGGATTTTATTTCAGGAAAAGCCTGTAACACACTCCCTGTCTCAGAGGTCAAACTAAAGGAAAAAAACAGGAGCAGTAGGGAAATTTTAAATTGCCTTAGAATGGACACAAGTAGACACTCCAATACATCAATTTCCAGATGGTTAACTCCAGCCCAGACTCCCCACACTGCAAAAGGAAAAGCAAGAACCTCCCTGTACAAGTATCTAAAGTAGTAAATGAATGCAGAAAGAATGACTTAGGACTGAAAAGGATTGCCCAAAGTCCCAAGGTCAGGAAGCCTGAAAAAATTTGGAAACTGTTCAGCATTTTGAATAATTCTGGTTCTCATACTGTTTTTTTCACAATAGTACACTTCCATCAGTAATTTTTATTTCTGTTTTATCACCACCTCAGTTTCCCACCAACACTGCCCTCACTCACCTGGCTCAGTTTATACTCCTTTCCTTTGTTTCCTGCTTATTAAACAAGAAGAGGACTGGCTTAAATTCATAGTTTTTACTTCATTCTTGGGACCCCAGAGAATTTTTATTTGCCCCAATTAAGATTATTTTAGCAACTGTCCTCTGTGCTCTGTGTACACTGAAAGAGTCCCAGTATTCCCAAAATTCAGGGATACAGAATTTTAAGCAGACAGGTGTATTCCCTCCTACCCACCTTTGCTTCTGCTAGAAGTAAATTAAATGAAAATTTAAATGAAAAGTAAATGAAAACAAAAAGCCATCCTAACTAGAATGACAGTCAAGTATGAAGTGGAATGGCAAATGGATGGGGAGCAGCTGAAGGCTCCAGCAGAGGAGGGGGATTGGAAGCAGCTCCGGGAGAAGGAAATTGGCAGACCATGGACTGGGTAAGCAAAATCCAGTCTAAGAGCAAGAGAAGAAAGCAAGTATTTCTTTGCACAACTTCTGTACCAGTTTGCTGCTACACAGTTATGGGACAGAGCTTAAAGTTTCACATGCTAAGCAGCTGAGCCATGCACATCTTCCTCTGGAACCCAGATTCCACAAAAGGAAATGTCAGCCTTTTTGCAGATAACAGTAGTTAAATGCAGATAAAGGAGAGAGGAAGGGATGGCAAACAGATCAAAACAAAATAAAGAACAGGGTTAGTTTGTTTCCTACAAAAATAGTGTGACTGCTGAAAATAAACCAGACCATCCTAAATGGTACTTGACTAGAATACAGACACATAATTCATAATTCTGTCATTTGTTTTCTTATGATGAATTCACAAGCTTATCTCATCCCAATTAGGTACTTCATAAGCTCTGATGCCTATATCAACACAATTTACTCAGAGCTCTTAATTAGCCTTACACACAAAAAATAACATGCAATTTCTCTGGTAATTACATGTTTCTGTTAGTCCTAAAAGCAACTTGTTACTTAGAAGAGATTACCTTAATTCTATTTTCTGTCATACATAATTGTGTTGCAAATTTTGTTGAGCTGAAAGGTGGCTATAAAATCCCTGCTCTTTCTTCTTTCATAGTAGTTCTACATACACAGTGTGTTTCCACTAGACACAAAATCAATGCAGTGCAAACAAAGCAGTCCTATTGCTAATTTAGTCACATGGAAAGGCAAACTGCTCAGCACAAATAGACAAAACTTTCCATCAATAAAGTTACAGAAATCTTGAATCAAAAGTTAGGACACTAAAAACAAACCATCACTGTCAAGAAAAAAAAAATAAAGAAGATAAGCAGCTTTCCACTCAGCAATCCTTTGAATGAAACATGTTTATAGAAACATCTTGCTGCAATGTGCACAAAAGGCAGGTTATAAATAGCCACACACACTGAGCAGAGGCCATGGAGCAAGACCAGCACTGGAGCTCTCAGTCATGCTGCAGCAAGGAGCTTGTGACAAGGAAATGGTTCAGCCTATCTTCATTAAAAGCCTAGAAGGAAATTACTTTCCCAAACCTATGATGGAGACAGGAAGCCCAAAACACTGACTGGGGAGTCATGTGGTAATGAAGCACCTCTCCAAAAATGCTTACTCAAAACCCAAATCAAGGGATGCACAAAGTTGAAAAAAATCCAAGCTACCCCAGAATGTCTGGATGTGATCCCACTGGGAAATCACATTTGTTAGCTAATGCAGCACAAAGCACCACCACCTGCAGGCTCCACCCCAAGGAGTAGGTAAATCATTGGAAAATATTAAAAGCATGAAGATTACCACCAGTTTTTCTCTCACCCTTCCTTTTCCACGTTTGGCAAGGGAATCCAGGAGAAAGCAGGGAGAAGAGCCTGCATGTATACCAAAAACCACAGACTTTGATTTCTCAGGACTGATCACACCCAAATATGAAAGAAAATATGTGCCAAAAAAAATTGAGATTGATTTGGAGCTGTATGCAGAATATTACAATGGTTTAGTCAAATCTCATTCAGAACCCTTTAATGTGTTTCTCAGTGTTTTACAGCCAGAAGGAAATGTACCTCTGCTTTGAATTTGCCCATCCAAAAACATGTTCATCTTGCTAAGAAAGATTGACCAATGTACAACCAAATGGAGTTACTGCCATGCTCTAGAAGTCCATGGCCACTCTGACCTCAGATATGCTGCTAGATCACCTAAATTTAGTTCAGTCTCTGTACCTCTTGAAGAGGAGAACAGGAAAGAAATGGATTATACGAGCCATCTACATATGTACATTCATGAATTATTTCTTTAATCTGCAAGTGGAGGTGAAAGAATTGGTATGCACATAAAATCTTAGTCACAAATTTGGACTAGAAATGGCTCCTTTTTCAAGAGGTTTAAATCATTCACAAGGGTTGATCAGGGAACCCCATTTACCCCTCAGCCCAGGAGGCCAGAAAGGACAAACCTTTCTCCAGAGGAATTTTGCTCTTCCCCAAATAAGAGACAACTTGTACACCTGGAACCTGCTCATCCCCCCAGATACTGAGACATTTTGATCCCTTAAGCTTCATGTGTATGGAAGGTACAGAAAAAATTGCTGTAGGGAAAGGACACAATGTTAACTGCCTATCATAAACTTACAGCAGCGTGGCACCAACCAACCCCATCAGCAACTTGGAATATCACATTCGCATAACAGCAAAACTCATTTTCCTAATGGCTGTTCAGCTTTTATACTACCTTTCTTCTGCACACTTCAATTTCTCTCCAAGACGTTCCCCCTTCTGACCAAGCACTCTTATTCCCAGTTCTGGTTTCACAGAGCCTGCGAGTTTCACCTTTCCCTGACCCAGACTATCAACTCTCAGGACAGACAGGATTCATCCCACATTTCCCAAAGGGCACAAAACGTTTTCCTTGAAAGAGTGGGGACACAGAGCATTATCCCTGAGCAGCAGCGTCCCTGCAGGGCCACGAGAGCCCAGCTGGGTGTCCCTTTGAGGGGCCAGAGGGGCTGGGCTGATGCTCTGAACCCACTGCAGCTCTGCAGGCAGGGAACTGAACCATGTGCAGCTTTACACACTGCGCCTCCAGCTCATGCACCTCAGCTGCAAGCACAGGGGTTTTCTCCTAAGGACATTAAGTCTAAATCTAATATAAATAGCCAATGATGCTGCTGCAGCTTTATGTATTTATTTCAGTGAAGTACAGAAGAAAATATCTCAAGGATTTAAACAAACAATATGGTGACAGATGGTGTGGAGACAATCCAGGCTGGGCTCTCTCAGTAAAATCCACACAACTTCAGAGCTCCAGGCAAGAGCAGAGGCAAAGGAGGAAGGAGGAGGGAAGAGGGGAAGGGAAAGAGTACACACAAACCAGATGACCACAGATTTGTAAAAAATAAAAGCTACAGTCTGCAAATTCTTTCTGTGCATCTATTCAAAGCCCTCTGTACCATCACCACGTAGGCAGATCTGTCCCAGAGTCTTCCAAGCAAAAAAAATTATAGAGAAATTCTCCAAATTAAATTGTTAGTTCAAATAAGTGACAAAAGACACTAATGAACTGTCTATTCAAGTAATCTAAGCATCCTCAAAAATAATTAATGGATGAAACACAAAAAATGTGTTTGACATTATATCAAAGCCCTTCTGTTCTGTACACTGCATAATTTTAGACTTTCAGGTACATTCTCTGGATAATTCTAATTGCCAGAAACTTGCTATGCATTTTGTAATGGCCTATAATTATTTTATAGCTTAAAAGGAATAATTTTTAATTTTGTGTTTGAGAATGTTCTTGGAAAAAAACTCCAAAGAAATCACCAGGAGTTTCTGGAAGCTGAAAATCATACTGAAGGTCTTGTGTCCTACTTTCACAGCCCAGGAGTCTGCTGTGTTGTAATTACCCACAGGCAGGCAATAGTTTGGAGAGATTGCATGGGTGATCTACAACAGGGACTTGCCAGCAGTTTTAAGATGCTCAAAACAAAGATACTTAAAGATTTCTATTTTCAAGATAAAACTAAGAACAGTTGGAAGAGAAAACAGTACCTTTTAGATGAAAATATACAGCTTACTGCAAAGGACTAAAGTAAGCCAAACACTCCTCTCTCCTAAATGAGTGGAGTGTGGCAACCAGCCCTGCACCCTCAGCTCAGCTGCAGCTGTAAATTTAAGGAAACTAAAATATCAGGAAGTTACCTACATGTAAACTGCATGAAAAATCAAGAAAACTCTAGAAGACCTCAGTTTCCTACAACCTGCTCATTAGTTACCAAAATTCCTAATATTTTCAAAACTATCTTCCTTCTAATATGGAAAATTAACCTAAATATCCCTCTCTTGAGCTCCATAAGAGTGACAGTTCAAGTCTACTCTAGCAGTATTCCAGAAATCCATCCATGTTTCCTTCACTGAGTTAAGAGGGATAAGCTTTCATGGACAAGAGAATGAGGAATAATAAAATCACTTCTAGGAAACTTTATTGCTAGGAACACCCTTTAGTAAAAGGAATGGGAGAAAGAGAGCAAGAAAGCAAAGCTCACACCATTAATATAATGCTCCTCTGAGTTCCAAGACCCAGCTGAAGGCAGCAAACACTCCTGGCCATGCCAGCACAGGAATGGCAATGTCTGAACCAGCAGGCTCTACCCCAACCATCTCACCCCAGCACAGCACTGTCTCCTGAGGGGCAAAAACATGGGATATTGTATCCACTCACTTCATTCTCCTCAGCAGGACCAATCTCAGGCATGTTTTTGAACATTAACACCACTGATTGCAGAACGTGCAAAAGGTACTGCCACAGATTACATTCTAGGTCTAAAAATGTTATGGATCTGAAAGACTTTCTTAAAAGTACATATAGTTGGACAAGTAAACACAGATTTGCAAGGTCAGTGCTACATTTCTATTGCAGCTCAAAATAAAAATTAGAATATCTGAAGGTTATTCTTCCAATAGGGACCTTCATACAGCTAGAAAGGAAGAAAAACAAATTCAATTGCTTCTTTAAATGAGTCAGAAGCTGGAAATATTGTGTGCAACAGACTACGTAGTAGTGCAAGCTACTATGTCTAGACCTGAAACAGCAGTTATATGAATACTGCTATTTTTGCACTAAAGTATTTATTAACCTGTGGTTTAATCTTCCAAACAGTAAAAAAGCCAATGTGAGTGGCCATACACATCAGCCATCAGTAAGGGGGGAATGAAAAGTTGCTATTATAGAAAATCTTAAATTTACAGTTTTCTATAATGAAGGACAGAACTGCTTTTACAAGCCAACTAAGCAGGCTGAACAGAAATCTCCACATGCATATGGCAGACACATGAATTAATGAGCACATTCCATGTAGGATGACCTCTAGAAAAGATTCTACAATATAAAACAAATACAACATCCCCCTGCCATCCATCAAACAATGTAGAAAGCATTAGGAGTTGACGCACACCTACACATAGTACAAAAGTTAAGTGTGGCTTTTGAATGTTTTTGGTCCTTCAGAGAATCCCTGTGCCATGGAGACATTTGGCAAAGAAGCTGGAGGATGTGTGGAGGAACTTTAACATCCAAGTCACATACAGATAGGAGAGCACAAATGCTCCAGAGCCCGGAGTCTGGGGGGGCTCTGATCTCAGCCGCTTAGAGCTCTGGTTTGCACAAGTGCAGCACAGTTTTGTGCCTCTCAAATGAGCTAAAACAAAGCAATTCCAATATTTGTATATATCTGTAATGAGGCGAAAATGACAAGTAATGCAAACATCTTCAAGTGTTTCACCAAAGTACCTAAAAAATCACCACGAAAGGAACGAAAGATTTCAAAGCAGAGTTTTGCTCAGTGCTTATTAGCAATTAGATGCGATGCTGATGAAGTGTCCGGCAGAGCTGCGGGCCCAGGGATGGGCTGAACGTGAGTCAGCAGTGCTCCCTCTCGGCGGCACAGCCCGACCCGGCTGCGGCAGCCGCTGCTCCAGGGAGGCACTGATCCCCCCGCAGCACCCACCAGGCCGTCTGCAGCCCCCTGTCCTGTCTGTGCACACACGACACCCGTGTATCCAAGGAAGCCCAAAGTGCAAGGGCTGAAGGAACCTTTTCCCCAGGAAAGCGAGCGCTGTACCTGCAGCCGGCAAGAGCACTGAGAGCTGGACTCAGACTCACAGCAAAAGAACAAAAGCCTGTGGTATCAAGGGAAACTCTAAAGAGATAAAAGGAAAATATTTGCATGGTGAGAGAGGTTAATTGCTGAAACAGCTTTCCCAGAGAGGCTGTGGTATCTACTTCCAGGGAGATATTCAAAACTTGACTGGATGATCTGATTTCAATATTAGCTCATCAGAGAGCAAGGGCTGGGTTAGACAACCTCCAGCAACCCTGTCTAACCTCCAGGGCTCTCACAGAATCATTCTGCAATAATATATAGCACTAACCTTCTGGAAAAGCAGATAATTATTTTGCGTAACATTTCCAGATCTGTTTCAAGAAGTATCACTGTGATAACCCTTCTGGAAAATTACCCTCACCCTTAACACTTCTTGACTATGTTATAACTTTGAGTGCTTCCACAAGAATAAAATGCCTCAAATTATTAGAAAGACTTCTGGAAACATTTAGGTTTGCAATCATCAAAAGCAGTATCTTTCAAAGACACTAAATCTTCCTGGACATATTTACAATACATAGGGATAATTTTCCCACATGTGAAGAAGTCTTTTAGCATTGACACCGAACTATGCATCATGTTCTGTTTTTAAAAAAAGTATAATCGTAGCATGTGGTGAAACAAAGGTAACTATGTTTGAAACAAAATGCTCAAGTCAGAAAACAGTTCCTAAGCAATGTTTGTGTTGAGATGTCTCAAATGTCAAGAGATACAAGAAGAATAAACAGCCAGCCTGTTTTCAGCATCCTCCAAGGGATGCTGATGCACAGCAGGCTGGCACAGATGCCCCAGACAATTCTCATCCTGTTTCAGCAGACTATCCCACATCTGAATATGTTTGAAGTGCGTGGCAGAACTGGGGACCAAAGCCAAGGAGCAGTTCATTGGCAGGAGAGCTCCTGCCAAGAGCAGGGGATAAAATCAGCTGGAGCAGAGCATGTGGGACTGCCCAAAGGGTATCTCTGCAGCACAGTCAGGATCAGGTAAGTGCCATAAACCACCACTGGTTTGTTGGTACGGTTTGGACAGCTGATGTCAGGTGAAAATAGATCAGCGAGGTACAGAAACATTCCTGTTTGGTTGCCTTCACATGCCTGTCTATTTTCCATGTTTGAATCATGCAAAATCCCTCCTCAGATGGTGCAGGCAAACTCTGAGCAAACTGAAGCAGAGCTGGGCTGGCAAAGGAGGCAGTCTAGACAACACACCACTCACCCCAGATGTTCAGACACTGTGCTTCAAAAGCTCTATATCCTGCATTAATCACTGCAAACTCCAAATATGGCCATACCTCATTCTTGGAAATATAAAACAACTTTCTTTTTTTACAGATATGGGTCTTCAGTTGAGATTCACATTGACATAATATTTATTAGCCACAGAGAATATGGTAGCTTATCTCCTCTGAGTCATTCAGCAGTATAGAGGATTATAAATGAGTTCCCATTCCTGTGCCCTCAGTTTAGTTGAGTTCAGCATCACATAACCACCTGGCACAGAACTCATAGGATAAGGACATAAATGAAATGGCCTTATTAGAGTGCCAAGCACTACAACCACAAGCAGGAGTGGGACCAGGCACCTTTTGCACAGCCAGGCATCTCAATGCATGAGACAAAGCAGAAGACTTGAAATAATCTTCACAAGTCAGCCAACACCTCTGTATGCCAGCTAAAATCCTGCCAGAGACTTGAAACATTTCATATTTCCAATCCTTCTCCCTCAGATTTCATCTCCCCGCCTTTATGACAGCACTGTGAATTTCAACTTCATCTCCAAGGAATTCATTCCTAAATGAATGGTTAATTGAGTGACACCTGCAAGTCTCATTACTGAGATGTTCCAAACCCCACTGCAAGACACTGCACATTGCAAAGGTCAGGCTGAAAATTAAGGCAATATTAGTTGCATGAACAAACAATTCCTTCACCCAATTCAAGCTACTGAAGACTGCTCTGTTAGATTGTTTTAACACACAAAAGACAATTTTGATTTCCCAAATGGAAATCTTAGAAGCTAAATTTCAGCAGGAAAGTTTGCTAATAAAACTTTGATAACCCCTAAAACAAAAGACAGTGATACAATAATGATAATATTAGCATACAGTGAAAATAGTAGTAATTTACTGAGACAAAAAAAATAGACTCTTTCATTTTCTAGAGGCTCTTACATAAAAGTAAAAATAGATCTGTATCAGTAACATCCTGCATCTGCTACCAAGAGTGAAGATGATTCTGTAAGAATTTCTTCCAGTGTTTCATCACTTAGTCCTGGCTGAGATCAAGTGTTCTTACACTGGCAGACACAGTTAAGTGAAATATGTATCAAATAGAAGCACTAAATACATATAAACCCAGCTTTAAAAGACAAGTAAATCTGCACTGTAATTTAAAAGCACATGAAACAACTGTCTCTATAATTTGGTCACTGCAATTGCATTTGAGATAGCAGCATTGACTGTAATGATCTTTCTGTATAAATCAAGATGCCAAAGCCATTTTTATAGGATCCCTGCTATAATTCAGCACTTATTGTCCTCCCCTTGTATGACAAGTTCTATAGGAACATGATTCAAATAAGAGAATAAGAGAAACAGACCTTTTATCCCAATGGAAAAAAGTCTATTCCAGAGGTAAAAAGTTTCCAAAGTTCAAAGCTAATTTCTCAGTCATAATTAACTCTGCTTCTTTTCCCCCCTTAACTTCACAAAATAACACATCTGGACCACTTCCTCTTCAGATGTGTTCAGAGAGCCCTTTACTATTCAAAAGTCACTCTGAAAAAAAATAATAATCAATGAATAAGGAATTCTAAAGTATGGAAATACCAGGAAATAAGTTAGAATTCACATTAAAAATGCTCAAGTGCTGGCAAACCAGTGACTTCCCAAATCTGCACTCTCTCAGAGCTCTCCTGTCTTACACCACACTGAGAACTCCTCTGAGTTCCAGGCGAGGCAGAGCCCCCAGCAGAGCTGAGCCCTGCACTCAGTGCCTGTTTCAGGAGCAGCAGGGATCACCTCTCAAAATCAATGCTGCAGTGCCAGCAAAGAGCTCTTAAAAATCCTTACAGCGTCAAGGAACTTGAGACATGAGTCACTTTTG
Organism: Spizella passerina; assembly: GCA_013401375.1. Lineage (NCBI taxonomy): Eukaryota > Metazoa > Chordata > Aves > Passeriformes > Passerellidae > Spizella > Spizella passerina. The sequence continues at coordinate 8,855 of WBNQ01049775.1, read as the reverse complement.
CTCTTCCAGTCTCACAACAGATTACATAAAAATATGTTTTCCAACAAGACCATTTATCATTATCTCCAGATTTCAGACAGCTCTTACTGGATTTTCATGAACCACAGTAGCAAAGTAGAACTATCCATTTAGCAAAAAATCTCATTCAATGAATTCATGGAATGCAGTGATTCAAATGTGCATGACTGCTTAATTCAGATGCTGTAGTGGACCACTAAAGTCTGGCTTATTATTGTCCTATTATTACTGTTGCACCCAGATACATTCAGGTCTATTCCTTGCCCATTCTCATAAGCACCACAGAACATCTGCTCATAGTTTTACATCTTATCCTCAAAATCATTTGATGATCCTACTATTAGGAGGCTGTTTTTACATGTATTGATCATATTAGCTATTGAAGTTTTTTAACTGACCATCGTTCCATGTGCTGGAGAGTAATATCTCATTAGGGCTGCTTTGATAGTGTTAGAAAGTTGAGTTTCAGGCATGAACCCTGAAATATTTCTGAATATTTGATGAGCCAAAGACACCATTATGCATACTTTTTCAAGTACAGAGAGACAATTAAGAGCATCTTTTTTGAACTTGCTTGCAGCAATTATTCATGATAGACACCAATACAATGAAGTACATCAGAAGAGCAAGAGCTCTTAATAAATTTTCCTACCTTATCTGCCATTATCATGGAGGCCCCGCCATGAATTCCAAGAATTGGAATGGAAGTCTGAGATGAAATAAAATCCAAAATCTGAGCTACTGCCTCCTGATCAGTGTCATCTCCAAAAACCACTCCATGGATCTTGGTGCCTGACATCAAGTCACAAACATGTGTTATGATGCTCTTAGGGTCAGTCTGGTTCACAAGAAGAGTCACGACATTGATATCAACAGTCAGGTCTGCTGACATTTCCCTGGTCCAGAGAGCTCTGATATCTCTCTCTGTTATGTGCTTGGTCCTTCCCAGAATCACTGCAATGTTCAGGATGGGATAATTTTTCTCTGCTCCACGAACAAGATCCAAAGGTGCCAGAAGAGCTTGGAGTACCAGGAGAGCACAGCCAATTTTCCTCATCTTTGCCAGCTTTATCCCCTGTAAAAGCGATCACAATGCATAAGAAGAAAGTAGAGAAAAATATATATACTGCATATCTTCAAAGAAGGTTTTAAACAGAAAGCTTCTGGGCATAATGCAAACTTTAGCAGCTTTTTATAATGCATCCTTCACCTTAGTTCCAAGTCAAGCCTCTTATATCCTATCAAAAACTTGGCTTGATGACAGTATTACAGCTGGCCTTCCACAAGCAAGGCAAAAACTGTAGCAGAAGTTCAGAGAAAAGACCCATTAAAATTCTTCCTGGATAGCCAACAAAATTAAAATGACTGACATTTTAAAAAAGACATTCTCATCCTTCTCTTTAACCTTGCTGTGCTAAAATAGGTAAAAGCAATCTTTTTCCATCCAGAATATTTTCCTTCATCCTGGACATCTATTTAAACTTTAGTCATGGTCTATCAGAAAGAGGTATTTTAGCCCAAAATGAGAGAAGTGAGCCAGAGGTCTGCTGGAAACCCCAGTCCACACACTCCATACATCTCACAGCATCCCAAATTTATGCTGTTTTATTTCTGAGGATCCCTCCTAGGCAGCCACTGCTTAAGGAATCGTACTGCATTTCTGGAACAGATTCAAAAGCACAATATTCTATCTTAATTCTTCTCTTTCCTCTCACGCAGCATTCAGAACTTGAGCATCTCAGAACTGCTGATCTCGGACACAAAGTTGTCCCTAGTGTTGAAGGGGAGGGTGTTCCATAAATGAGCATCACTGCACCGGTTACCTCACGTCTTCACTGAGTCTCTGTAGGGGGCTGAATATAGACGGAGTAGGATGGGGAGAGAGATGAGCCACGGAAGGGATCTGAGCTATGTGAAGGAGGGAGAAGGAGAGCAGGTCTGACTCTGCAAGATCTCCCCCTGTTTCTGTGCCCCGGGGGATTTCCACCCCCACAACTGGCTCTCCGCTAGCTGCAGGAAGGGAGTCCCTGTGCCACATCAAGCCAAGCTTGTTGCAGAGCGTCACGCAGAGCACACAAGCGGGGCTGTCCAATCAGGGGTGGCATTTTCCACATTTCCCCTCTCATCCCGCCAGCCCTATCCCCATCCTCGGCCTCAGCCGCCTGCTGCAGACACACACACAGCCAGACAGGGGCTTGCAGCATCGCCACCTCCTTTCGGGGCACTCCACAGAGCATCTAACTGCACATCAGCGCTGCACGTTCACTGCGGGCCGGGCTCCCGCCGGCCCCGCCACACGGAGCGCGGTGGGACAGCACACCGAACTGCCCCGGCTTCCCCCGAGCCCGAGGAACCCTCGGGGCCCCCCGAACCCCCCATTCCAAGCGCTCCGATCCCCCCGCGGGCACGGCTCGCTGGTGCCGGGAGCGCGCACCGACGGCCCGGCCGCGTTGTGAGGGCGCCCCCGTGCGGGCGCGGGCCGCACGTACCCAGCGCCTCAGGAGACGGAGCGGCGGCGGCTGCCGGAGGTGCCGGTGCTGCTGTCGGTGTCGCTGCAGGACATGTCGCGACCGCGGGCATGTCGCGCCCCTCGCTGCCCGGGCTCAGGGCTGGCCTCGGCGCCGCTGGCCGCACGCGTGATCCCCGCCGCAGCCTGCGAGCGACATGGCATCCCGGGAGGGCAGCTACGTGGACAGGGAGACAGGCAAGGGGGGGCTGGACACGGGGGGGACGGGACAGCGGGGGGACAAGAGACGACGAGGAGAAGCCGTTAGTCAGGTTGCAGATTTGACAGAAGAAAAATACTTCGATCTCATGTGGTGTGTGAGCGGAAATAAAGTGACTACACTCAAAAGTTCCCCCCCTTCACTTAGATTTCAGCTCTTTGCTAAAAGCAGCTCCGTGAGCCCTCAGCCGTCCGGGATACGTCCCTCATCTTATCCAGGTCAGGAAAATCCTGAGCTCCCAACTGCCCGTGTGCTTCCAAGTGAGATAGAAGGGTTTGAGCGCTAAGGGAAGAGACATCCAACCTGGAAAGCGCAGCTAGAAGCAAACTAATTAATATGAGCAAGGGCAGGAGTTTTCTTGGCAGGTTCAAAGCAAGCATAACCCGGAGCAGCACAGCTAAAGTGGTGTGGGATAAAGCTCTCCTAGAGCAGAACCGCTTCATTCCCAATTTACCATAACCAAACCCAGGGAGACACTATAGCAGAGCCCGCCACGGAAAGCTCGAATGCTCCGGGTTTTTTCATTCATAATCAGTAAATATGCATGAAGGCAGTTCTTCAAGCACCCCCAGCTCTATGTAGGTCGCTGGCTCGCCAGGCGAAGCAGCCGGCGCTCCCTGCCCGGCCCTCGGTGCTGCCGGGGAACTCGGAGCCGGCACCGAGAGCCCGAGCCCTGCGCGGCGCCCCTGCCCCGGAGCTGGGCGCGATCCGGGCTCCCCACCAGCGGTACTTACTGCATTCTCCCTCCACATAGTTCCAGTTTAAAGATCCTCAAAGTCATTTCAGTAGATTCCTTTGCAAACAGCCAAGTGGAAAACAGGTCCCTTAACGCCTGGATTTCATCCTGCAACTTGTTCCCACCGCAGTAAATAGCAGCCCGGCAGCTCTTTATCGCTTGAAATCCCGCATGACCAAGTTTTAGCAGAGCCATTGCAACTGAGATTCGCTCTTTACTTTTGGCAGGAGGCATTTAAGCATCTTCATTTTTTTTTTCTTTTTTTTTCTCTCTCTTCCCCTTTTTTAAACGGCGATATTGCCGCAGCAGCTCCCCAGGACGGCGGGCACGGAGCTGCTCTCGCTCGCTGGAAGCGGCGGGCACTGCCCGGGCTCCGGGAGGTGCGGCGGCTCCACCCGGGGCCGCCTGCGCGGCGCTGCGGGCGCGCTCCGCTCCGCCGCCCCCGGCACCGCCGCCCTTGCAGGGCGCAGCTCACGGCCGCCCTGCCACAGCCGGAGCAGCCGCTCTGGATACTTTGAAGGCTTCTCCCCCACCGCACCCCCCCGCCCCGCTCCGCTTGCACAAGCACCAGCGAATGAGTCAGACGCAGGCAATCGGGGGAGGGGGTGTCAGATCTGGGGGAACGGCGAGAACGCCGGGTTTGGGGCACAGGAGCGGCAAACTCCAGCGCTCTCCCCGCGGTAGCATCCCCCGGCCAAAGGTTGGTAGCCCGGGAAACCCCAGTGTGTTCTCCTTTCCCTTGGTGCAGGGGCTGTCAAGCAGAAATCCCTGCCGTGGGGCTCAGGGGAATGAATGTGGAGCAGCAGCTTACACACTAAAAGCAGCCCTAAAAGCTCCGACAGCAGGCAAATATCACAAAAAAGCTCTGTAGAAGTTAGCTCCATCTGCGCATCCCTGCTGCTCCATCCTCCTTCCCACATCCCCCATTTCAGAGCCTGGAGCCTGTTTCCCCATCTCCCATTCCCCTCTCACAGCCCCCGTGTCAGACCCACCTGGCCTTAGAGCAATTCCTGCCTCCCTGCCCGCACCACAGCCCACCTCAACCTCCCTCCACCACACTCTGCTCTGCCTTCTCCCTCACTCCACTGCTCTCCTGCTTTTTCCTTTCCACCATCCTGCTCCAGCTGCCACAACTTATTTGGTTTAGCACAAATGAATGTGCCAGCTAAAGTACCACAGAGGGATGGCCTCCTCCATGCTCCATCCTTTACAGCCATGCTCATTCCCACACTGAATACTTCAGAGTAAGGCAAAGTCACACGTTTTGACAGATCCCCCACTCCTGAGCCAGAGGAAACTTTTGGGTTCAAACAAGAAAACGCCAAATGTTCATCCTCTGAAGTTTGCTTTTCACTACATTAAGACACAGAAGACCAAGAAATCTCTCCCAAAGACGTTTAGCAACACATCAGCTTTACTGCTCTTGACAGTCTCATCATTGAATTCCCTGATAGGTCTATGCCTGGGTTTTTTCCTCCTTTGAAAGATCTCACCTCCTAACTTATTTAGGGATTGCTTCCTCAGACATTACATTAGTCTTTCTAAGCAAAGCAATTAAGCAGTTTCAACTGCCGCCTTTTTTTTTAATGTTTGATGTTTTAATGCATCTCTGCATTTCACCCTGGATGAACATTTTCCCCCTGTAAATATTATAGTGATGTTTGTCACGGTTACTGGAGATGAGGTTGCAGTTCCATCCTTGTGTAAGGGTTATTTCAGTGTTATCATTCAGGAGATTTACTGGAACAGCAGCAAAAACAGATTCGAAATCCTCAAATACAAGTGAAATTCACAATGGTGAAAAATTGCAGCTCTAACATTAGCCTATGTTTAAAATATAAAAAGGCTCATGGTGTTTTTGGGAAATACTTAGTATGCAATATACTCAGTGTACAATACACTGAGTCTAATGGTGTGAAAGACCAATACAAGAAATATCCACATTTTCTAACTTCAGAGCTATATGATTTTTATTAATCCAAATTTAGAAATAGTTTAGCATTATTTCCAAATATTTTCCTCAATTACTCTCAAAATTTTGTGAAATATCATGCTATAAACAGTCCAAATTTACAAATTAGAATTAGAATAGAGCATATTAAAATTTTGTGCAAACACAGTGGGATTAATCTTGGCAATACATACGCAGTCTTCCCAAAAGCTTCACCAAATTCAAGCAGATTACTGCCTACAGAATTGAGCAAATGCTGCAAAATTAAGTCTGCTGCATTAATAGATATCCACATTCCATATCTAGGTATATTTGCACAGTTTTAATTTAAAGAGCTGCAAACATGACAAGTCATCAATTTTACTCAGCAGAAACAAGAAAACAAAACTGTATTTAAGTGTCTAACCCCTGTAAATTTTGTGTAAAGGAGCACTTATTCAAAAGCACTGTAACACCCCTGCACATGGGGCACTGAGCATCTTCATGGACAGCACTTATTCTGGGAGGCAGGTGAATTTACCCTTAAATGACTGCCTGCTCCACATGGATAGCTCTGCACTTTTCTAAAAGCAGCTACAACACAAGTTTAAGAAGTTTGGAATCGTGCATTCTGAAGTTATTTCCCACCTGAAGTTTCCCTATCAGGCCTGTCTCCTGCATAAACATATATTTAAAGGTCAGGAATTTTCTTCATACTCTGTCCCTTTTAAATAACATCAAATTACAGAAAGGTTTCCTCTTTCTGAACATGACCTGTTGCAGAGAGCACTTGCTGACAGATAAGCAGCCAAATTGCCAGGTACAGGCAATGTTTCCAGGGCAGATTTCTGTCTCTGTCTCCTCAGTGAGTGACACTAACTTGCTCTCTAATTTGCTTTACTCTACCAGCTGAAAGGTGCTTAACCTCAGAATGTTAGACAGCTAAAAGTCAAATTAAACCTCCGAATTACAGAAAACAACTCCAATTTTCCTCTTGCTTTTAGGAAGTGCAGTTAAGTAAGCTAAGTATAATCATGTTCTTTAAAAAACCAAAACTCTCCTCATTAATTTACACCAAAATTAGTTTAAAAAATACTGTATTAGAGGTCCCATTATTGCTCCTCTACTAGCAATAGAGGTAGTATTTACAGTCTTCTTTGCAAGAGTTTAAGACAATTTGAGAGATCTCAAACAAATGGCAGATTTCCTCAATAATCCTTGCTACGTGAAAACTCCATTGCAACAACTTCTTAAATTTCATTAAACAAAATAGAAATGAGATATTACAGGCTGGGTTAAGGGAGAGAAGCTTACTTGGAATTCTTTCCAAATTTAAAAATGTTGTAATTCCAGCAATAAACTAGTTTTGCATTTAGTTACTTTTGCTGTAACTACTAAGAATTTATTTATATGCTTATTATCTTTCACAAATATCTGAATTTCACCTACTCTGACAAATGTGTTCAACAGGAATCAAAAGTCACATTGATGCAAAATCATTTTTCAGTACCACACAGGATCAGGTCTGAAATGGAACCACTTGACTCAACAAAAACTTAATGCAGAGCAAACAAGGATACAGTAACACAAATTTACTCTTGGGAGGCTGCAAAGTTACTTACCTGCTAAATGAAATCAAAGTAAAAATGGGAAAGAACGCAATTGTTTTCAAACTTGCTAAAACATTTTGTCACAGATGGCCCTCTTATTGAAAACTGGCATAGCTCCTCATTTGGCAGTGCTCTTTCTTGCACAATTTACCAAGTCATGCATGAAATGATGGCCTTGAGCTACTCTCAGTTGTGCAGAGGACATGAGCTAGCTGCTATGGAAAAAAGAGGAGGCAACATCACTGAGTGGAGCTTGGGGCTGTTACAGCACTTCAGCTTCTCTGGAAACAACCCCAGCAAGGAGGGAACACCCCAGGGACTGCTCAGCCAGAACTGGTCCTTTCCACCCCACTCTGACTATCAGAGCTATTCAGGATTCACCAGGACTGCATCTCTGCCTCTTTTGTAATCAATTTCCCATATCAAATTTAGCTTCAGATGTATTTCCAAACTCTTCTATGCAGCTCCCAAGAGGAATTCTTTTATATTCAAATCTAACTCTAAGGGTCAAAACAGAATTCTGTAATGAACTCTATGTTTTTAATTAAGACAGCTCTATTAACAAAGATCTGTGTCGCAGCAGTGCAGTCCTGTGCAGACTGTGTCAGTACCAATCCCATCACACACTGAACTGCCTGCACAAGGCCTGGGCTTCAGGGAACTGCAGCAGGTAAATACTAGTTTAACACTGCTTCTCTCTTCCTCCCAAGCTGCACTCCCCCATCAGAAATTGGGAAATATTAATATATTTTCTAATAAAATCTTCCTGGATCACCCAAGGAAACACCGGGCCACTGCATGGCCAGTACGGCTTATTCATCAGTGCCTACAGCAATAAATGAATAGTCACAAATTGCCATGATTTATTTAGGGCCAAAATATGATCTCCTAACCCCTACTGAATTTAGTCACTAAAATGTNTAAAAAGGCCCCTGTGTATGTATCTAATGTGTATTTTCAGATCTTTACCTAAAATTCTTTGAAGTTAGAGATTACTATAATTTTGATCTTTTGATGAAACAATACTCATTTATTAGGTATTCAAGGGCCTGGACAGACTTGTAAAGTTGGAAAATAATAATTAGAAAAACACCCTATGAATCTTTAAGACAGGCAAGCTACTTGTCTTTACCTATATTAGTACTACTTGTAAAACAAACTTTCATGGAATATTGTTATTTTATATGAAATTTGTTTTAACATAAAGAAATTACTACTTAAGACTGATAAGAGCCAGCAGTGACCCCTCACACATTGTTCATTGGCAGAAACTTGTTTGCTAAAAGAAAGTTGTACTGAGTGGGAAGCACCAAGATGCCTACACTGCATCTGCTTCTCAGTGCTTCACTAAGCAAATTCTTAGCGAGTTGAGACTTTTCTAAATCTAGAAAATCAAATTTAGTAAAGGTCAGTGGAAGCTTCTTATCAGCACAAAGTTACCTCAGCTCTAGCTGGAAGATATTTTAAAGATGAGTAGTATTTTGCTCCCTGCATCCAACCCATCTCTCAATTGCAGGCACTGGCTCTATTAAAACTAGGTGCTAAAGGCTTATGAGACATCTGAGCCAGTAGGAATAGATCCAAGATAGAAAAATCCCCCTTGAACTTAAATTACAGTTCCACATGATGAGTCAGAGCCTTCTGTCACCTATTTCTGCCACACAGGCTACATGGCTTTTGTTCATGTACAGGAATGCTATTGAGCCACTTGAGTATGAGCTTTCTTCCGAGTGCAATTATCATGGTGCTTCTAGGTCCTGTATTTTATCTGCTCTTGCTCCAAAGGCACCCCATTTTTAGCTTTCTGTAGAAAGAATGCCTCTTGTTTTTCCCTG
>WBNQ01049771.1:6035-22465 GCA_013401375.1 Spizella passerina | reverse complement strand
TGCCACTGCCCACCTCTGTCCACTGAGTCCCTGTTCCCTAGCACTGGCAACAGAAAGGCTTGCCAAACTGCAGTGGAGCAAGATTCTCTTCTGCCAGAAAACAACAAAAGAAATATGGTATATTATTGTCATGGCAAGGCAGGGCCTTGCTGGAGGAAGGTTCAGACCACAGCACAAATTGATAATGTACATGGAAGTTCACAAATCTTAAATAGTGAGTGCAGCTCATAGGATTGATTACTTGGCAGTGAGAGCTGACAAAAGGAGCAATGTCTGAGAATGAAGGCATTACCATCTCAGCAGAACCTTTCCAGCCAATCACAAAACTTTCTCACACAGATATAGTGACATTTTCCACCAGTCCTAAAGAGAAAAGATAGGTCTCACCATTTATCTTGGTTTTAGATTGTTCATGCTACAATGAGAAGTTTAATTGCCTGAAAAGGATTAATCTTTTCCCACAGTGCTCAGAAAAAAACCATTTTTTCCCTCACAATTTGCCAGTTCTTTGCTACAGAACGTTACCGAATGGGTACAGTGGGTAAGAGCTGTGGAACATGACCAAAGAAATTCCAATGAAACATCCAAGCAGAGATGCACTGAGAGCAAAACTCATGACAATGCAAGATGACCTTGCAGTATGGATGATCAGTCCTGGGCTAAGCTGTGCCCAAACCTTGCACTAACCTTTAGACTGGACTTTGTGAGCAGAGCCACATCCCAACCTCAGAGGGCTCATAGCAGACCAAGAGAAATGCCAAAAGGCTACCAGTCCAGGCTGAAAACCTGTGTATGATTAAGTAAGTGTTGAGCTGATGCTTGAGCCTTTTCTGGAGAGGATGCATGACTTTCACACCAAGGAGTGGAGCAGAGGACTTCTCTGTGTCCAGCAGAAAAGGCAGAATGAAAGGCAAGAACTGTGAGACAGGCACATTTGTCAGTGAGTGCTCTTATAGGAAAAGATTCTGCTCTGTAACACCACAAAAATTACCAAGATGAAAAGGTGAGACAGTTGATGTACTGAGATATATCTATGAATACTTTCTTTGTCTTTGAAAGAGTGACTCTTTTGCGTCCTCTGTTTATTCACAGACTACCCCAATGAATCCTTCCTCAGGCTTGGGCTGCTGTGTTGGGAATTCTGGTCTCATGGAAACAACTTGGTTTGTTACACTGACTAGTCACAAATTTGTGATTAAACCATAAATAGGAAGTATATTTGTAAATGCAGTAGCCACCTGGTCAAGCTATTTTCAAAACCAGCTGCTTAGAGTGAGGCCAACTTTACCAAGGTACATAGGAATTTATTAGCAGGTACAAAAAGCAAAAAATAAAAGCTTTTGGGGAAAACAGAACACCACGTTGTTGTGGCAAAATAAGAAATCAGCATTTTCAAGACTATAAAAATATTATTTAGACAGACATCTTTATTTATGGAGTTTCTTTTCTTCAACAGTGCTTTGGTAATGAATAGAAGAACCAAAATGATTCATGAATAGTTCCTCAAGGACCAAATATAGCTGCAAATCCTGTCTGAACATGGGCAGAGGTCTGCTGTGCTTAAAACTCAGTTGGTTCAGTTACAGATATGAGCTTTGACTTGATGGATACTTTTTCTTCATTTATCTCATCAAGATGCTTGATTGAGTCTTCAGTTGGAAGCCCTTCTGTAATTCATTTATGAAATGTGAAGAAAGAGTCATAAAATGCTTGTGGTAATTAGAAACAATCTGACTTTCACAAATCAGAGTGGGTTTTATAGCATATAAAATGGTGTTCACTTGGAGTATTTCTCTCAGACAAGAGCAGTTTTTAAGCTTACATGGTTAAGATATTATGTGAACACTATGCACCGTTGAACACTGTTGGTTTGACTTGTATCTTGGCACTAATATTTGGTTAAAGTAAATAATTCAGTAATGATACAGTGTTTATTGTATATTCTCTGAACAGCTATTTATATTATTCACCACACTGTTCTAAAGCAACAGCCTATATTAAAGTGTTTTGCCATCCATAAGGGACATAAATGAAATCAGCCTGACTCAAATGCCCAAATTAAAACAGTCTTAGGGGATTTCAAGATATGGAAGCTGAGATTGCCTGTTAGGACATAAGTGGCTCAGTGGAAGGAGAGAAGAATAGAGTGAATCAAGCCAGAATTCTAAACACAGAAGTCTAAACATAACCTGAGGTTCTGCCACTTGGAAGGAGAAGCACAACTCCTTTCTTGCATGCTTTATGACAGAGGTAGGTCATGTAGACCACATATACAAATAAAGCCTTGAACATGTCTTGAAACTGCCTCAGTTCTCTAAAGAGCAGTAAAGTAAGCCTTCTTGCCCTGGCCAAATGTCTGCATAATTAAATTCTGAAAACCCTGTAGTTTCACTTGCATTTGAAACACATGATGCTTTCAGGAGACATCATGTTGATTAGAAGTCACAGGTTTTAAAAAAACTTTAATTTGTCTGTTAAGTCCCACCATCTAGGAATATCTGTCCTACCAAATGTCCTGGCTCTACTAGTATTAGTTTTCATCATCAAGGTTTGTTTATTATCTTAAAGAGATGAGAATTATCCTTATGAAATTACTCTCCAGTCGGACTTGCAGTCCTGAATCACTTAGACATCAGAAAAACTACTTTTCACCCATTTTAAAGTATAATTTTAAGTACTTAAAAGGTACTACAGAAAAGAAAAAAAAAAAAGTAGATTTCTCTGGGTGGGGTATCCTATAGAAATAGGAACTGATAATTTTTACATCCATTTTTCCTTCCATTAGATTATCACCTCTCTGGGACAAAGCTCATCATCTTAACACCAGTACAATGGTGACATGAAACCTGACTGAGAGTTGGAGCTGATCCCTTTCAGACAAGGTTCTGGATACACAGAAAATGTGGCCTGCAGCTAGAATCCATCATCATTCTGCAGAGGTGTTCAAAAGAAAAGATCCACACCCAGTTGCCTAGTTGCAACTGAGCTTTTGTTATTGCCCTGACTGCATAATTCAGTAAAAGAATAGCATTTAAAAATGGAATCTCATTTCTCAGAGTACAAATTATTTTGCTCCTGGAGAAGGTCTATTTATGGATAGTAAATTATTAACTAGTACATTTTCATAAATTTGATACATTAGCTCACTTTATTCCAGCCACAGTTCATACCTTCAAGATCTGAGTCCTCCAGGTGCCAATTTGAATCATCGTGTGCCTACCTGCCTGATTTGCATGCACAATCTGAGAATTAACAGTGTTTTTGGCTTGCTGTCATGGTTGAATTCTGTGGTCTCCATTTGCAAGATACTCAGATAACCTCTGCATGTGGAAATTATGTTTGCAATAGACAAACCTGCCTTTTGTGATGCATTGGTCTTTATATGTTTTGGCATTATTTTCATTTTCTATATGGGAACAAAGAGCATAGAAACAATCATTTTGTCTCTCAAATGAATGGCAATGCAGGTGATCAACAATTTCTAAAGATAATAATTCTGTCACAGAACTCTTGTGTACAGAAATATGAGGCATTCAAAGTAATGAAGTCAACTAAAACAATAAATATTTTGCAAAGAGACCCTTATTACCAATGCTTCTCACAGATTTTCCTCAGTATATGGACTGTGCCTTCTAGATAGAGACTGCATTTTGAGGCCAGCTGTACCATCATAATATATTAGAAGCAAAGGAGACAATTTTATATGCAAAACCAAGAAAAAAACTTGGTTTCATCTAAAAATGAATAAAAATCTTTCTTAATTGTGCTGTTTTGCCATACACGATATGACTTTTTTTTCTCCTGCCATTAATAAATTGTTGACACACCGAGCGAAGGAAGAACAGATAAAAACACAACATGTGCACAAGAATAAAAGACTTATTCCAAACAACATCCTGAAATAAATCTCTTTGTGAGAGGGGGAAGCAAGAATTGAATTTAATAGATTTGCTTTTACAAAAATCAAGTAGCCAAAACCCTTAGGTACGGTATCACCCCAGCTCACAGAGGTGGATGGTATCTACTAGTTTATGACACCACATTCTTGTGGACACTGTGCTCAAAAGTGGGTACTGTTTTCCTCATAGATCAGCTATCATCAATCCCCAAGAGCTCAGCCAAGTGCACGAACTTGTGGTCTTGATCATTATGTGATCCTGCCACAGTAGTAATTAGCATTCAAATGGAAACCACATAGTACAGAAGAAAGGGAGCATCTAACCATCAACCACTTCCTTCCACTTTCCACTGTGACACACACAAGCTGCATATCCCAGAACAAATTCCCTTTCCTACTCTTTTTAAGAAAATGACTTCCAAAAGATCTCTATCTCTCTTGGTGTTTCTTCAGTTCCTTCCCTTTTTGTGGAACCCACAGTTTGAAATAAACTAGTCACGAGAGGCAAATTATGCTTACCTTAGGGGAGTCAGGCTGATGAGAAGCCACAAAACAGGAAACACGTTCCCTTCACTGAGATAACAAAGCTATTCTGAGAACCTAGAGACTGATTTTTAATTTTGAGCCTAGTGTTACCATTATGAGATGCTAGCAGCAAAGGAAACAGGCCTTGGAATATCTCAATAACTCAGCAGTTTTGGAGACAGGCATAAAACCCAGCAAACCCTGGGGTGCACACAGTAGACTCACATTTTCCTCTGTGCTGTAGGATATTGATCAGTACCTACTTTCTCCACAGAAAGGCAAGGAAGAAGCAGTTAAAATAACATATATGTTTCCAAAGAATTTGAAAAATCTAAGGGGGGCCTTTATGTAGGCAATAGTTACATTAAATGAAGACAGAGTTTATACATGTCCCAACTTAAAGCTGTACAAGGAGGGGGGGGTACAGTGTGAGAACTTGGCCCAAACCTGCCTCATTCTTCAAGTCCCCATTTTTATTACTTTATCCAAAAAGACCCAAAACAACAACACTGACCCTTTATTGGAAAGCTGGAAATGTGATCTTTTATTTTAGGAAATATTTTTGTTCCAAAAATAAGAACCATCTGTCTAACAAAGATTTGTTTGGTTTCAGATGTACTAACAGTGAACATTGTTACAGCAAAAACTATAAATTATATGCTGCTGTGGGAACTCTGGTGCTGTAAATGGGTACAGTTTCACCCCATTACCCTAGCAGAAAATCTAGCCTACTGTGTTTCTTATGCTATCAAATAAAAAGACAAGCCACTTAAAGAAAAGTCAGACTACCTTTTAAGCCACTGCCTATCTCACAGGCTGACATACTGCCTGTGGGCATGGTAATTACCACACTTTTTCTTATTTTATTGTCCATATAGGACTATACTATCCAGACAACATGGGAACAGGGGTAATTGAATTCAAGTTTAAATTGTGACAAGCAAAGAATTTGATTTTGTACTGGAGCTTTGGAGGGTTTATGAGGATATAATAGGAAAATTATGAGTAAGAAGCACAGCAGAAAAGGCATTATGCTAAATTCTTTTTAATTTAGTGTCATGGAGTAAGTTCCAGAGCTGCATTAACCTGTTGAAATCAGTGGGACTCTGTTCAGAAGAGGTCTTCTAGATCTTATACAGGTTTACACCCATACTTACAACCCTCTGTCCTGAAGAAAGGTTTAATGCAAACATAAACCTGGTGTGATCAGAATCAGTACAAAGAGAAAATTTCAACATATTGGTTATCTGTCCTTCTCATGATGCTACTGATTGTTGTTCAGAAATGGACTGATTATTATTATTGGATTTTGGAAATGTAGACTAAGAATGCAACACATTTCAGGCATTGCAAGATGCAACATTACTATTCTCAAATATGGCAATGTGGCACCATTCTCCTCATCTAATTGTATCTGCATTGATGGTAGTCTGGGTACAGTTGGAAATATAATACCATTTACATCATAAAGGAAAGAGAAAATAGAAAATAACAAAAGAAATTTTTCTTTGCTGGGATTTGGATGGATCTTCAGAATACAAAGCTCTAAAGGAGCATTACTTACACAGTATTAAAAAGACTCTATTCTCTCCCCTGGAATTTGTATTAGGTTTGTGTGGCCAGGTTTTGGTAGTGAGGGTGGCTACAGGGGTGGTTTCTGTGACAATATGCTGTAAGCTTCCCCTGTGTCCTACAGAGCCAATTCCAGCAGGCTCCAAATTGGAGATGAACAGCTCTGCAGACACCAGGGGCAGTGGAGAGGGTGCCCAGCTGACATTCCCCTGTTTCAGCTGATATTCCCCTGCAGCCCATGGTGAGGCAGCTGAGTCCCTGTGGAGGTTCACAGTGGAGCAGAGATGCACCAGCAGCCCATGGAGCACCCCATGGCTCCCCAAAGGAGGCTGTGAGCCCATGAGGAGAGGAGTCCATGCTGGAGCAGGTTTGCTGGTAGGATTGGTGACCCCATGGGTGACCCATGCTGGAGCAGCCTGTTCCTGAAGAACTGCATCCCATGGAGGAGTGACTCACCCTGGAGCAGTTTGTGAAGGACAGCAGGACATAGGAAGGTCTTGTTGGCAGAAATTCATAAAAGACTGTTTCCCATGGGAGAGACCCCATGCTGGAGCAGGGGAAGAGTGTGAAGATTCCTAATCCTCTCCATGATGAGGCAGCAGAGACAATGAGATTAATTGGCTGCAGCCCGCCTTCCTGTCCCCCCATGTCCCTGGGATCAAGAGCTTGGAGAATCAGGAATAAAGTTGGGAAAAACCTGGGAAGAAGAGAATGGTAGAGAAAAGGTGTTTTAGGATTCAGTTTTTTATATTTTTTGTATCTAATTCTGATTTGAATAATATTTTTTTTTTTCCCCAAAGTTGAGTCCATAATTGGTGAGCGATCTGTTCCTGCCATTACCTCAACTCACAAACCTTTCCTTGTATTTTCTCTCCCCTGCCCATCTCAGGAGTGACAGAAGGTCTTTGGTGGGCATTTGGCATCCAACCAGCATCAACTCATCACAGACCTCCATAAATACTGTAGAGCAGCACACCCAAAGTTCTTCTCCACAAGGACTGGCTGAAGAGAGCAGTAATTCAAGAAGCACCAGCTTAACTCCAGCCAGTCAGCAAATCTGGATATGTTCTGGGCACTACCACAGATGCCAGCTAGCAAAAAAAAAAAAAAAAAAAAAGGGGAAAGTGGGAAAGTGTCAGCATTTGGAAAAACAAAAGCACTTGGTGCCTTGTCCTGAAAAGGATCATTCATCTGTAACAAATCACTGATATTTATATTCAGCTCTTTTGTCATGCCAGTTGGCTCTGGGCAGAGCTTCCAAGCAGAAGCTGGCTTCCCCTGCAAGCCTTACAGACCCTGCAGTCTGCCATCCATCGGGGAAGGGAACAAAGGCTGGGCAGGACTGTGAGCCAGCCCCTGGCTGGTGGGCAGAGCTGGTGCCAGCCACCCTGCCCTGCAGCAGCACTGTGCTCACGAGGGCCCGTGTGGTTCCTGCAATTAGAGCACGGCCCTGTCACTCAGCATCAGCTCCTGCTCCATCAGCATCTCAATTTCAGTGATAGTTTGGCATCATCTCCCAGCCAGGCATCGTGAAACTCATTCCCCCTCTCAGAAACAATTTAGCCCATCATGGAAACATCTGAATTAAGTTCTTTCCAGCTTCACCATAAATCCAGAGTTCTAAACTGAAGCTTGTTGGAATCCNGTTTTATGCTATGCTGTAATGTTCCACCTCCTTGGCACTCCCTGTGGATCAGCGAGCTGTTAACATCTTGTCTCCATTGTCTAACAATATCCTGAGACTGATGTGCTAAAAATAAAAAAAAGCTCTTCACTGGTCTAGTTTGTCCAGTGTTGTCCATATCTGGACGTAATTTGCCGCGGCAAGTGAGGTCCTTTTTTAAAACGTGAGTCCTGACTCCCGCAAAGCTGAACTCAAGAAATCATGTCTAACTCTGTGTATTAAATCTTTTCTTTATGGAAGCAGAAGCTGGAAGGTAGGCAAGAATAAGAGTAAGAAAAACAAAGTAGATTCAGCAACCTTTTCTCAGTGGTGAATCCTACCCTATATCAGTTATATAACAATGGCTCAGTTTTGCTGTCAAAAACATTGTCAATCTGTGAACAAGAGTCTGTAAAGCAAGACCATGTAAGATTAAAAAGGCTAGAATAAGAGGAATGATTTGGGAATTGTCAGTAATTCAAAATCTTTAGAGATGAATGCTGACATGAAAAGCTATAAGAACCTGAGGAGAGGAGAAAAGAAAAGACTGAAAAAGGCTGAGTGAAAATAGAAGCTTGGCAAAAATAATTATCAGGCTATTTTGAGTAACATAGTTCTTCCCCAGTATTTCCTTAAAGTTTACATGTCCATCAAAGACATG
The DNA here is from genome assembly GCA_013401375.1 of Spizella passerina. Taxonomy (NCBI): domain Eukaryota; kingdom Metazoa; phylum Chordata; class Aves; order Passeriformes; family Passerellidae; genus Spizella; species Spizella passerina. Next base: position 14,146 of record WBNQ01049771.1, on the reverse strand, counting down.
TCTGTAATGCCTGTGGTGATGAGGAAGGGGTAAACCTGCACATGTTGAACTGGTGGCATGTTGTTCCCAGCATTCTACTATGACTGTTAAGAAATAAATATTTTTGAGCACTCAAAAATTGTGTAAAATACTGCCTTGAAGATACACTAATAAAATAACTCAGAGCTGAGCATTACATTTCCCATGATCTGAAACTGCTTTTAGGCCACCTCAGTTCTAGAGTTATGTCAGTTTCTTTTCTTCACAGTTTGCCCAAGGGAGCCAATTAAACTTTTGAGAACGAGAGCTAGGCTCAAATTCTACTTTTTGCATCACTTGCAGACTTGTTAGCCAAGCTGTAACTCCTGTATATTTGTAATTTTTTTCCAAGCTGATGCATTAGCTGGAGAAATCCCCCTGGGTCTCCAATCCTAGGCTGAGTTCGCAAAATGAGAAGAAAAAATTTTTATCTTGTAAACTGTACAAATTGGATTTGCAGTTGTCACAGATCATGGAAATGTTTAAAAATTACTTTTTCTTTCGTTATTATCTGGCTGTAAGAATCAGTTCTCTTTTGCTACATTTCTTTCAAGACCTGAGCTGGGATTGTAGACATCAAAACTCACAGCATTCCTTCCACCAGTGTCAGAAGGTGTCCCAAAAGAGTGTGTCCCAAAACCAGAGGAGTCATTCCTGTACTCAGTCTGATATACAGTGAGACCTGAGTAATCTGCACTGTAAGAATTTCTTCAATGCTACATCTATCTTAACCTGATGCAAACTGTACATAAAATGAATCCAAGACTGATTATGTTCGAATAAATCGGATCTGGTAGAGTGCTTTTCAATTTCATGTGGGAATTTAAAGGTTTTTCTTTAATTCTTATGGTAATTTGCCAAAAAAAGCTGTTTACTACAAGGTGGCCATTTGACAGATTGAGCTGAACAGTGCCAAAAAAAAAAAACAACAAAAAAAACCAACAAAACCCACAGTGTGTTGGCAATATTAATTTTCCTCTTCCTTTCTAGAAATTTCCTTTTCAGGGAAAAGGAAATTTCTCCATTCATAAATGTTTTTCTCTTGGCACTTTTATAGAAAATTTAATAAGATACCAGTTTCTCACAAAATGCTTCTACAAATGCAGGGAGGGTTAAATTCCTTCCCAAAGCATTTGAAATGGGAGAGGATTCCAAGGCTACTCCATCATTCAGCAGGAGTGCTGTGGAGAGCTCCCTCTGTATGAAAGCCTGCTCTCCCATGGAAGGGATCTGGCTGTCTCGGTGGGATGGTGCTCTCTGACTCCAGCACTAGAGAGGCTTGAGGTCTACAGTCTGATTCCCTTCTGGGAGGGAAAGGGAGGGTCAGAAAATGCAGCATTCATCCTGCTGGCCTGAAACATATGAGGAATCTATCAAGAAGCTAATGCAGCATAAATATCATACGGTCAAGGCTCATCTATTGTTATCTTTTTGAGGCAGACAGCAAAGCCTTCATGCATTTATGGCAACATTCAGTTCAGCTACAAATGCTACTTCCTAACTTATTTTGAGTGCTACAGATAAAGGAAATGGCTTACATTCCCCACTGTCACTCACAGGGCTCACCTGTCTTTAGCGAGGCTTGAGCACCAGTATGAAAATGGGTCTCACATTTCACTTCTGCAACAGAGAGTTTGAATTTCAATGGATTAATGAAGAGAATAACATACAACAGGACTCAGAATACATCCCTTTTTCTGGTGGGCAAGCTTGCTGCACTGTAACTATAAACTATCAAAAAGCTTAAAGCCAGCCTTCATTCTGTGTATTAATGCACTCCAGGAAGTTCCAATGGAGAGCTGAAGATGAATTTTGACTGGTATATTTACCATGAGGGGTGGGAACAGAGGAGCTCCACTGGCTATTTGGCAAGATGACTTATTTAACTGCAGGATTTTGGTATTTCTGCCTATTTACTAAGTTGTAATCACATCATCCCACATTGCCTTATTCTGAGTTTTTTTCCATCAGATCTGAAGTCCTACACAACTCCATAGAAGGAGAAAAGTGAATAAGAAATTTAGGTGATTAATAAGTAACTAAAGGCAGGAAATATAATTAATGTCAATCACCATGAATTCATAGCACCCAGAACCTGTCAAATCTGATGCATTTTTGAGAGAACAAATATAGTTGGTGAATGCAAGGGTGACAATGTAACTGAGATTTCTGTACAGTTCATGGACAAGACAGCATACAGAACTCTGAATAAGAGAGGAGAACAGAAACTGGAGAATCTGTGAAATGGATTTACAAGGGGCAAGACAGCTGGCATGGAAAATTAATTATGAAAGGGAAGTCATTGTCAGATCTCTGCTCCAAGTGGGGTCCTATCCTCCTTTAATTAAATCAAGGAAACTGAAGATACTCTGCATCAAATTTAAGTTATTTTAAGCTGTTCTTTTTTCCTCAGTGCAGCACCATGGATTAGATATTCTGACACAAATTTTATACTCCTGAAACAACAGCATAGAAAGTAAAGGGTGGGCAAATCCCTGATGGCACAGAGATGGCAGAACAGTGACCCTGGCCAGGCTGTGCTGTGAGACCCCACACCAGCTCCTCTGGGGTCCCTGCTGTGTGGGCACAGTTTACAGCACTGACACAGCCTGGTTGGAGACCTCCAGATCCTGCTGCCCAAATCTACTGCCACTTCTGTATATGCCTGACTCATCTTTCTCCCTGCCAGGATTCAGCACCTGATCAGAGAAAATGTAATTTTCTTTTTTTTTTTCTAGGAGAAATGTCAGTGGCCAATTTCCCAGTCAGTCATCATGATGATTGTAAATTTCAAGCCCCTTCATTTCTTTTATACTGCTTTATAGTCCTGTCAACTTTCTAGTCCTGGTCTCTAATTTTTACACCCACCTCCAGTGAGTACTTTTCCAAAAGGAGTTTGCTGCTACTTTATGATCCTGAAAGGAAATCACATTTAGCAAAAATGTCTATTTAAAACTGAAAACCAGCTGTTTGAAGCTTATGTATCTGCTAGGCTGTAGATGCAGGTTCTATAAAGCAAGTAGGAGCTAGGGATCCTCTTGAGATTAATGAGATTTTTTTTTTCTTTATTGTAAAGACAGATTAGTCCTAAAGCCCCCTTATAAATAATTGAGTTCTGCATTATTTTCCTCAGTCTTTCCAGAAACAAAAAAAGATGACAGAATAATAGTCAGGCAGGTGTGAATTGTGCAGATAGATTTGTCTTGAAATAATCATATTGGCAAATCAGAAAAATAACAACAGAACAGAACAAAATCTTTCATTCCACCACAGAAGATTTTTAGATGACAGAAGAAGAGAGGGATTTGAGTCAGCTACTTCTGAGCAGAATTCATTAACCTTTTCTTTTTTTAAGTATTAGGGTTTTTTCAGCACCAGAATTATTAACTTATGGCAGATTTGGGAAACAAAATCGACTAGTTCCGCAAAAAATGTGTTTGGTACAAAATTTTCAGATTAATTTTACTTGGAAATTGTGATGAAAAAAAAAATCAAGCAAACAAACTTGTGCTGAATAAAACAGCAAAAAAAAAAAAAATCATGTAATCTCATTTTCTTACCAGAATGAATCAAGTGATTAATTTGCCTTGGAAAAAAGCAATTAAAAATACAAAACCAGACATTCCTCTAAATCATGAGAAGAACTTGCAAGAAGTGTATAATCTACCAAACGAGTTTGCAAGGAGTAAAATCCTGCAAAAGCATTTGTCTCTTATTTATAGCTTTTAGGGATCTGGAGGTGATGCTTAATAGTAGAATTTTATATTGAAGAAGGCCTAAAAGGGATTATTCTAACTCCACCAAATGCAAATAAAATATTACTGGCATCTAATCCACACGGAGAAGCATGCTGCCAGATCATTAGCATTTCATTTAGTGAAAGTAATGCCTAAATCTGCAGACCCTCTGGAGAAATCCATCTGTTCTCATTAATCAGGGCATCTGTTTTGGCAACTAGCTATTAACAAGAATTCTGTAGTCTGGATGGAAAATCCAAAAGCCATTTCTTTATGTATGTGATATCAGGTACCTTGTCTCATCTTTAGCAGATTTTTATTTTAAATCCTCTCTCTTCTTTCTTGTCCCCCTGCCCTGTCGAGCCCACACCTGCAAGTGCTTTACTGAATGGGTGCCTAATCTGTCTCCATGCCAGAGAAAGCACACAGCTTCCATCTGGGAGATGAGAAGATGGATGTTTAAGCATCCTTCATCAGACACACGAGCTCTGAGTAATTGATCTCTGCCTTCCCGCCCGTGCGCGCACACGCTGGCGATGGCACGGAGCAGAGCTGGCAGGGAGGGTTTGTAACATTGCTCAAGCATTCCTTAAAGTTCAGCAGCCATAATGACACAGAATATTATTTTATTTTGCCTTTTTTTGGAGACAAACTGAGTCTAACACGCTAAGTAACAGCTGGAAACAAATAGCCTTTTCTTTTGAGATTTCTTTCAGAATGTCTTGTGTTGCAGACATCTTTTCGTTAAAATCCTTTCTTAGGATTTTTCTTGCTGAGTAGCTGAGAGGCTTCAGCACAAAATGTAAACAATGGTTATCTGCTGCTGTGGAATGCAACAGGTGCATCTGTGATTGGCCCATCTTGGGTGTTTATAGTTAATGGCCAATCCCAGCCCAGTTAGCTTGGGCTCTCTGTCTGAGACACAAACCTTTATTATTCATTCTTTTCTATTCTTAGCTTAGCTACCCTTCTGAGATAAAACTTTTCCTTCTATTCTTTTTAGCATAGTTTTAATGTAATATATATCATAAAATAATAAATCAAGCCTTCTGAACATAGAGTCAACATCCTCGTCTCTTCCCTCACCTGAAAACCCCTGTGACCACTGTCACAGTCTTAATTTTAACTGGCTATGACTTTAAAGAATCAAGTAATTCATTGTGTGATCTTTACATCATGATGTACATGAACAAATTTTCACCCACTTGTTCTCAAGTTCTTTGAGGAGAAGTAATGTCTTAGATGGTAAGAAAAACTCCTAGTTTAATTTTATTAAATTAAAAATGATCATTATCACAGGTATGTGGAAACAAAAGCAATTACACCCTCTTTCCACTTTCCCAGCAATGAAACTAAGAGAAAGGAAAAAAAAAATCTGTAAAATCTACTCTCTGCTTTCATATGAAATGTAAATTACTCATGGAGAAAAAAGAGCTGATGCATTAAACTGAAATATGAAACTGTTTTCCCCCACCTCCAATTATTTTTGTTTGATTTGTTACCCCAGTGGAAATGGTAGTATTATTACTAGAATCAACTTCAATAAGAGGTAAAGCACTGTTGTAGTGACCTGCATACATGTTGGGGAATGGGGAACTTGAGTTCTAATTCTGATGCTGAAGCTAATAACTTTGGAGGCCCCAGGCATCGTGCTCTGGCCTCAGATCACCACTCTATCCCTCTTCAGCAGAGCATTTTGTACAAGTGTAACTGCATGAGACACTCTGGGATTTAAGCAACTAGTTATCTGCTTTGCTGCACTGCAAGCTATTTGTTGTTTTATATTGAACCTTTGAGTAACAAAGGAGACAAATATGGAAATAGATCTTTAAGGTGCTGCTGAAGCCTGTCTTAGTTTTTGTAATGGGTATTAGAGTTTTTGACATAGCAAAAATAAGCATAGATATAGTAATTTAAATTAAAGAGAAAGAGGTGATCCCTGAAGAGAGCTCTAAAATCTGTCATTTGCCTCATCTTTGGTGAGCCAGAGAGATTGGGATTATGATCTACTAATGGCTATTAAAGAATTTGCTTTATTGATGCTTGCCTGATATTAATGTAATTGTTATATTTACACCATGAACTTTCTGATGTAGAGAAATACAGTATTTCCTGGAATAACTTTAGTAACTTTCATATGGTTCTTTAGGAGGACAAAGCTCATTACAAAACAAGTGTATTTTTGTATAACAGTTAACACAAATAACTTGATCTTTTTAAAACTGATGAGCAGTAACAGCTCCTGAAGCCAGTGGAAGCTGTCATTATTCTGCATTGTGCCACTTCAGACCCTATATTTGTCTTTGCTTCTCTATCTATAGAGATGATAATACCTATTCACCTATCTGGGATGACTGACATCAAAATCAACTCTCTGAGACTGAACAGTAAGATTCCAGGATACATTAAAAGCCTGCCAGTTCAGTATGCTCAGAAATATATTAACTGTTTGCTTTTAAAAATATATATATCTGATTATTCCCATTACATTTTAATGGGAATCATAACAATAGGAACTGAAATAGCTTCTGAATATATTTGATTTGAAGCAAAAGAATCACAACAGCATAACTTCCCTTAACAATGAGATTTCCATGAAAAATAATTCTGCCCAATAAGACATTACAGAATCCTCGTTGTGAAAATAAACAGGTGTTTCAGTTACTATAAAAAGGGACTTAACATCTGGAGAACTCATACTCAATTTGCAGGCTAAATATAATGTAGTCTCTCATTTTCCACGTGTATCTGATTATGTTCACAATATCAGTGAGAAATTAAAAGTTAAGACTGAAGAATTAATCATTCCTTGACTATTTGACTGAAAAGAGTGCATGGGTGGGTCCTAGGACCAGATCTATCCCTTGCAAAAGATAAAAGTCACAACCTGGCTGTGAAAATTCAATACTTTGACGAGCAATGATCCTCTTAAGGACTCTTAACAGAAAAAAAAAAAGGTTAGAAAGTAGAATGTAATAATATTGCTAATAGGATACTGTAAGGCATCAAAAATATCTTTTCCAGATGATTCATAGAGACAAATTTGGAGATGAGGCGTGACTAGAGATTGAGAGGGGTGATAGGGAATTCAGCTTTGACAAAGGAGTTGTGTCTGGCCTCCTTTGTGCTTTACTTGCCCACCTTTAGGTTATATTGTGGATAATGCAATCCTCTGGAGAAGGGCTGTTGTCTCAATAGTGGAGATTAAGAAAAGAGCATGTTATGAAGATGCTTTGTATCCTAATAAACAGAAGCACTGTGAAAATGTCACCTGATTACTTTGGAAAAGGTTAAGAAATTCCTTTGGACCCCAGTGGTAGACCAAGATGCGGTGTACCACAGGATGTGTGAACTGGCAGCTGTCATCAAGGAGGTTGCTATTGTCACTCTTTTATCTATAAAAAGGATCTTACCAATATCCTTGATAATGTAATAGAAAAATCCCCAAATTTCACTGATCAGTTGGCAAACTCTTCTCAGAAGTTGCAGTTGTTATCTGAAAGCCTGGGGGAGAAAAATAATAAAATAATTACAAAAATATGCAAATTGTTGGAGCAGAGACGTCTTTCTGCCAATCATTTGCTTGAAAGTAACTTTCAGTGATGTCTAGTTTGAGTGCTAAAACCTAGGATGGAATTTGAAGGGAAAAGATGCACCACACTTATACAATGTTTATGTTGAATAGGTAATAATTTCTCTTCGTTGAAGTTAGTGAAATTGATTTCACTGGGCCCATGTTTAATTTAATGATGTTTCAGATCAGCTTTAATCCTCTTTTGGGAGCATCTAATCTTTTATTCTCTCATGGTTTCAGTCAAGTGGTGATGACAGCTCTTTCATGCAATGACTCCTTGACTAGATGCAATGCAATGACTTCAAGCAATGACTCCTTGACTAGATCTTTCAAAAGTATTTCCTGAGTCTTTTGAATTTTGTTTTTAATATAAAAGCCATAAATAACTTTTATAGAAAATGTATTGTCTTGAAAGTTCATAAAGCCAGACAGGAAAACATAAGGCGTTTCCACTTGTAATACCTTCGATGGTCATTCAACCTTGTCCTGCAACATTACTCCTTTAAGGGAAAAGGGGTTTTTCTTGGTTTTTCTCTCCCCTCCAAAACTTCATTGACAGCTATAACATGCTATAACAGCATTGGTGCCTTTCTAAATTGTCAGAATTCCTATAGCTGTGTAGGGCTGAGCTGCAAGGTGCAGCCTCACTATGAATTCCCTTTCTGCTCTGGCTTACTTCTCTCTGAGCTCAGAGTTGTGTGTTCAAACACAAACTTCTGCATAGATGATCATTCATAAAAACACAATCCAGAGATAATGAAGTGTAAGGTAATTGATTTATT
>WBNQ01049763.1:1319-31391 GCA_013401375.1 Spizella passerina | reverse complement strand
TTCTTACAAAATGATAATGGAAAGGGCCATGGATGGTAAAGGGCCATTGACCATTCTGCAGACTGTGATTCAGACCAAGAAGTCTGTTCCTCTTTCTACCTGCCCAAAAGCCTCTGTGTGTTAACTTCTACAATATTAAATTTAAATACACTGGCATTTTGAAATATGTTGAAATGTCCCAAGTCTTACATACTATGTATGTCTGTGATCAAGATGAAGGGTAGAAGCATCTTATTTGAGAAAGATGGGGAAAACACTCTTCAGCCATTGTGAAATGAAAAAGCAACCTACATGGGGAAAACACTCTTCAGCCATTGTGAAATGAAAAAAGCAACCTCTGTGATAAAAGGAACTCTCTTAGGTCATTAGATTACTACTAGAAATAGGGGAAAAGCGGTTTGACAGAGAATTAAAGAGCTATTGATAGATGTCATTTCCTACGGGTATTTTAGAGGAGAATTTCTGCCTTAGCATGACTGATAGATGTCTTGCTTTGCAACAGCATTCTCATACTGACTTTCAAAACTGCAAATATATGCAAATATAAGAATTGCCAGGTCAATTTTTTTAAATCAAGTGTTCTTTGACACAGTTCCTCTGCAACCCAGCCTATTTGAATATGTAATGTCAAGAGGGGCTGTACCTCTTAAAAGTGTTCTCTGTTTGTAGTTGTTGAATGTTGAAATTATCCATTTATTTTGACCAAGGAAAGCAGTGAGGTAATTTATAAAATAGTTGTTTACAGATGTACAAGGAATTTGGAGCTGATACAGCTGATACAGCTGAAGCATTGCAAAATGTCAAAATGTTGCTCACATGCTTAGTAGTCTGTTTTATATCAAAGTTGAAAAGCAACAACATCATATTCTGTCCTACATCCACTTGTAAGTTTAGAAGAGTACTTAGCATGGGCCACACAGATGGAGTGGATCCTTTGGTTTGGCTATAAAGTCAGATATCAAAAAATATGCAAGTTATATTTTTTTGAGACAAACCAGTTGAAGAAGAATGATGTTTTATTTTCTAATAATAAAATTTTCACACATATGTGAATACCACATAGGCAATGAGAAAGTTAAACTTGGAAACAACAAAATCTTGTTTACCTGAAAAATCACTGAGAATGGGGCTGTTTGAAATCCTTCTTCTAGGACTTAGGTCTGGGATTCTTCTTCAAACTATTTTTTAATAATAAAATCATAAAATTGTTTGGGTTGGAGGAAACTTAAAGTTCATTTGCTTCCCACTCCTCTGCCATGGGAAGGGCAACCTTCTTCCAGATGAGGTTTCTCAGGGCCTCATCCAGCCTGGCCCTTAACTGGAAACATTTTAAGCAGCTGGTCTTACATGCTAGTAGGATATTTTGCCTTTGGCATCTGTTTATCTTACACCTGTATTAGAGGACCTTTTACATCCCTTTTTGCTGCCTAACTCATTATTTGGGTTTTCCCCTATACTGATGCCTGTTCTCATGACAGTAGATGTAATTGCTTTAACAGGATTTGTTGTCAGCAAAATCACATTTGCTGTTACCTATGTTTTTCTTAACTTTTGGGACTCTTAATTATGACATGCATTATTATTGTCTGTTACTTCTATAGGAATTTAAGTGAAACCAATGAGCTTCACCCGTTTTCCCAGCCTTTCAAAGACGCGTTCTATGTTTCTCTTTTCTAGCCTGCCAGGCCGTTCTACACCTTTTCCAAGTTTTAAGACTCCCAGTTGGTTCTGTCAGTATCATAACTGATTTTTCCTCAGCCTGGACAGTTTTAAAACATCATACCGGCACAGCCCTTCTCTTACGAGACCAACTTTTCACACCCTTTTTTTGCTGTGGATTTTACTAACATCTGATCACTGTGAAAACTTTTAGGGAGGACTGAAAGCAACCAGGTGTCAAACACTTTTTTTTCTTGTGATATCTGTTGGTAGATTGGAAGAGTAGAGAGGCAAAGCAAAAGCTTTGCCTTTTTCTTGCTGTATTTTCTTGTTATCTCTCATTTCCTTTGTAGTTCTCTTTCATTTCATGCCTTTGAACTATTTGACTTTTGAGTATATGGGACACCTGGCATCATTGAAAAGGGTATGAGAGATCAGGAAGAAGCTGGATTGATCTTAATGGAGGGAGTGGAGAAAGATGGATGGATAACAGAAGTGGACATCTTCTCTGTCTGGTTCTGTCCCCATGATGGAAAAGAATGCCTCCACTGTCCTACAGGGGCACATACCTTAGACTTCAGTTTTCACTATGTAGTTGTCACCTGCAGGTGTGAAGAATGCAGACTGACACGAAGGGAAGTGAGCAGCAAATTACTCTTGCTCATACCTGCCTGGGAGCTCTCTGTGTTCTGTACTGCGTGTGTGCAACTGCTGGATGGGGAATAGGCTTGCAAGTCAACTCAGAATGGTGGAAAGCCTTCCATGGAGATATAATCATGTACCAGCTGGCACATTTTCAGAATCCCCTACTTACTTATTTGTGCAAAACATGTGTCCCAAATCTAGTTACATTTTCTCAAATGTGTGGTGGGGTTTGGAGCATAAGCACAGCATCCATTATATATTTTCCAATGTACAGCAAAGGAATTCCTTTTGCTGTTATGGGTTGGGCTGTACATTTGTTCCATAAGGTCAGTTTGGACACTAGTAGCCTTTAAAGAAGCTGACAGGAGATTCTGCATATGGACTCTGATTTTCTGAAGCTGTTTTTCATGACTAAATAAATGTATTACATTAAAAATGTAGTGATTTTATGGAATTTGACATAGGTCATGTAGATACTCATGAAATGCCATCTTGTTAAATCAAATTTCTTGGCTCAACTTGGGCTTTTTTTTTTTTGCATAATGTCTTGTATATTATGCTGTGAATTTTTAGTTCATCGGGATGTACAAAATCTTTCTGTATTGAAATTAAGGCTCTGTGAGGAGTTTGGCAGATTGTTTTAAAATGCGGGTCATAATCAGAATTCACCAGTCCTGGGATAACTCTTTACTTGTAAATAGAATGTTAATGAAAATTTGAAAATATAAATTTGGAATAAAATTTGAAAAGTTTGGAGTATTCTGTGGGTCTGAAACCATGATTTAGTGTCTTGAAACCACACTTCTTAAGTCTAATAGAATGTAATTTTTCCAACACTCTTAAAAATTAATTCTTCCTTAATCCTATTTTCAGTCTTTAGCAATGACTTTCCCATGAAAAACTGGTGTATAACTTTATGCTGAAGACAGTTCAAAGTTAAATGTTATTTACTAAAATCTTATTCCAAAGTGAATTTGACATACTTCCTTTTTTTTTTTTGTCTTGGTGTCTTGCACAGGTATCCTTTTTCTTGTTCATCATTTTCGTGGTGTACACCATGCTGCCCTTCAACATGAGGGACGCCATAGTTGCCAGCGTTGTGACCTCTGCGTCCCACACGATCGTGCTGAGCGTCTGTCTGTCAGGTACAGCCGTTGTAAAGGAGCACTTGGTTTGGCAGGTAGGTGCTCTCTGCAGTTAATGATTACCTGTGCATTGAGTTGCCTGGTCCATGAGCCAGGAGTGCCTTAGTGGGTGCTTGGGAGTACAACCTTACTTCTGTCTTGATTTCTGAATTGCTAATTCATGGATAATTCACTTTATCATTATGAAGGTGTCATTAATGTTATGTCTTCCTGAATTGCACATGAAAGTGGTGGAATCTACAGCCCTGTAGCACTTACCAATGTGGAAACTTAGATTGCTTGAAAAAATATGTGATGCAGCTGCACTGTGGTAGGTGCCCTACCCCTCTGGTTTGTAAAGAATGTTGTTCATCTCCTTAGCTCATTAAGGCCTTGCTTCCAAGACCATGGATTTTTCCAAGTAGCAAAATGTTATCTTTGACATTGTTCCTTTGAACACGCTCAAGTCAGCTGGGTTAAATTTCTGCTGTGAAAACATTGTACTCTACAAGTCTGCTCTAGGTCTTGTCCTCCTTCTGTAGTTCTCAGCCATTGATAGGAATTTTACTGCCTCATCCTGATTGGTCCCAATGATTGAGTGAGTCTGGCTGGCTCCAGGCTCCATGACATTTTGGGAACCCATCTGTGTTTGCAGTTGTGTCTTAGATTGTAACTCAACTCTGATAATCTACCACATGACATCCTGCAGATTAATAATTTGTAAAAATCCAAATATTAGGAGTTGTTTTTCTTTACTCTTTTACAGAAGATATTTAAATGGTGAATTATTACAGTTTTAGTTGTAGTGCTGTGATGATTCCAGCAGACATTGATAGAAATTTTTTAAGGAAAACATAGGATTTCATTCTGAAAAACAAAGAGGTGTTTGGTTTTTTAGTATAGTTATACCATATTAAGGAAACAGATTTATTTTAACTTGTGCATCAAAATGATACTGAATCTCTAAAGTAAACACATTTTTATAAACACACTAATAGAACAAGAAAGACAGACGTTATACTATTTATTATGAGTAGCATTAAGAACAAAGCAAATAATAGTTTTGACTTACCTTTTGAGATACTTATGGCTTACTTTGAGAAACACTATGCCTCAAAGTGATTTTACACAAATGTCCTGCCTTGTGATTTGTTTTTCAGGAAAATACATTTTATTTCCAGTTATGGCTTCAGGAATGTGTTCTATGGAATACTGAAATTGAAGTTTGGTGAACAACATGTGTTCTGAGATGTAACTCTCTGTAGAAATTTTAAATTATGAGCAAGCAATTATTGCTTTTCTCTTCCTGATTTGGATTAGTTGAGTGTCTTGTTGTGAAAGTTGTGAAGTTGTGCTGTATATTAAGCAAGAACTGTGGTCATCTACAGTTAATATAATATTTAAATAATTCAGTAATACAGTTATTGATATTTGTAGTGGAAAAAATCAGGGAGAATATTACTCTTCAGTTTTTTGTTAACCTATGGCTTTTATTCTGGGCATCAATACACTGCTAAAGTGGTATTAATGTTTGCCACTCCTCTAAAATTGTTTTGGGTTAAAGTTCTGTTTGCAAAAAATATTTGTTTTTCTTGCCTCTCTAGACCATTAACATTTGGTATATCGAAAAGAATACTTTCAGAAGATGTTGTATTTTTAGACACATCACCTCTACAGAATCAAAACAAATGAATCATAGTCTGTGAGGCAAAACAATTGTCTTTCATCTCTTCTTTAACTTCCTGTTTCATTCAGAAAGAGTGGCAGTCTTTCCACTGTTTGTAAATGTGTTAAGAATGTTTAGTTTCTGCGTTGTTCCTAGTTTTCTATTCTGTCTTTGTAAAATATGCTAAGTGTTATGAATAGCTTGGCAGTTATTGGAGGTACTGAGTGCACTGCATTCTTGCGAATTTGTGGGAAGAACTGAATGATGCTCCCTAATTCCATTTAATTTGCCCTCTGTACATTTTTAGATTACTATTGTTTATACTTTGGAGTGTAAGCAAAAAGTGTCTGTTTTGGAAATCGAGAGCACAAATAAGGGCTTAGGCTAGAGATATTGATGGCACTAAAAAGATAAATACCATTTGTCAATGATGTATCCTAAGTTCATATAGGATATTATAGTATATATATCTTATATATATATTGTTTCTTGTATATATATTTATATCTTGTATATGTAGCAAATATCCTTCAGTAGAGAATATCTGCATCTCCCTTATAATTGCTTCCTGTGTTTTGAGACTTCCATTGTATCTTCTCTGAGCTTTCTCTTGGCTGAACAACTGTTCTTTCAATCTTCTTATGTCAGGTTCTCCTGCCTTATAATGTGTTTGATAGGCCTTTGCTTGACCTTCTTCGGTTTCTCAGCATCTTTCAGTGACTGATTGGCATCCCATAGCATTTAAAAGTTAATCATACCTTCAGTGTATGAGAGAGAAAAATCGATGTCCCGAAGCATCCGCTCATTTTGAAATTTGGCAGAGCCTATCTGACTGGTTTTGTCGTTCCTTTGTTATCCTCTGCAAGATTTTACATCAAAAAAGCGGCTTCCTTAAAGCTGCAAAGCTTAGGATGCTCTTGATCCAGGGTCTGTTGCAATTACAGATACTGAGATGAAGCCTCCTGCTGGGATAAAGAAGGATTTTTCAACAGACACTGCTGGTTACATGAGGTAGTCTCTGTTTGACCTACATGTCTCTCTGGGAGAGGGAACACACCTTGGTTTAAAAATCGGGAATGATGGAGATGCGCTTCCACAAGCCTTCATATTTTTTCCATGGCTGTTGAGCGCCCGTGTTAGAATTCTGTTCATCTTTAGTATTAGGAATTAGTCTAGCCTTGTCATGCAGCTTCTGGATCTCATTTTTCTGGCCGGTAGGCTGACAGACCCAACAGGATCCAATTTCTGTTGCTTCCATGGGAGTGCTTGTAGACTATCATGAATTTGCCTCATAACCTTTTTGTCAGTAAAATAAACGAGTTGCCGGCTTTTGCGCTAGCTAAGCCTTCCATCACTTTCACAGTTGTTCTTTGAGTCCTCACTTGTGCTTTATCAACATCTTTCTTGCAGCGTGGGCATTTGCCTTCGGAGGAGCGTGCCAGGAGCAGCTGCAGCCGTGCCAAATGCTAGGGCCCAGCTCTAATAGGGGCTAGGGGTACAAAGGGGTCAGTGTGCAGCAGCACAGCGAGACACAGCCTCCACAGTGAGACACCCGGCTCAGCCTCCCCGCACGCTCCTCTGGGGAATTCAGTGCACAGCTGCGGGATCTCTGCCGGGAAGGGGGGAAAAAGACTCCTGTGTTCCAGAGGCAGTTTATGAAAAAAATGACTGTGTATGTATGTTTTGGGGTTTTTTTTCTGTTGAAAGTTTTAATCCTAACCTTTACAAGGAGCACGGTTTGGAATCTGGGACTCTGCCCCCTCTTTCCAGGTGAGAATCCTGCTGCCAAGCAGAGGATGTTGTTCTGTGTGCTCCAGGACTGCTCTAAGAGAACAGGACTCTAATTCTGCTGTAAGGGCATTTGGCTCAGAAGACTTTCACAACTTTAACATCCCTTTCAGTTATTCCTGGAATGGAAAGTATTTAACTGCCATCTCTTCCTATAAACACATAACCTGTTTTCCCCCAAACCAGAACAGATTCTAATCAAATACCTGTTTTTTTCCTGGTCTATTATCAGCGAGTCAACCAGTCTGATCTCTAAAGTAGGCTTGATACTGTCATTAGAGGTACTTTTGTTCTTAATCTGTTAAAGAAAGAGGTAACCAAAATAATTAAACATCCTATAAGCTTCCATTTTTCTTTTCTCCTATGATTTATGTGAGGAGTCTGACTTTTTTATTTTAGTCGTTTAGTTTTACTTTCTCAGCAAGCAATATTGGTGCTCTTGTAATCATCTTTCATGAGCTGTGTCTAAGTGTTTTCCAAACCTTGGCAAAATCACTGCAAACTCCCTTTTTACATTTTTTTTTCTAAAGTAGTGTTTTTTACCTTAGAGGATTTTTTTGGTGGCTTCTTGCAGCCCTATAAAAGGGGTCACTTTTAAAGGCACACAGTTATAGCTAGGCAGAATGCATGTGTGCATACATTCAACTTCATATTGGCTGTGGACTGTGTTCAGGAATGCATACACCAAAAGGAAATAATTTGTAACAACTTTTATGAAAATCTTTGTTTGTGTGATCTCATAGCCTTAAGATAATATTCTGTTGGGATGGGAGAAAAACAAATGCTAAATGAAAAATTTATTTTCAGAAATGTTTGTATTGGGAAATTACACGGCTTCATCCACAAGATGTGTATTTGTCATCAGATAAGCTGAGGTCTGCTCTTACAAAATTAAAACTCAATGACTATGGCCTATTCAGGAAAAAAAAAACAACAAATAAACCAAACAACAGTAAACTGAAAAAGGGAATTAGCTTTATTAAAAAAAATATCAATTTCTTCATCACTACACATCTTGAAATGAATTATACCAAAAGCTCATCATCAGAAGTGTAGCATCATTTTCAAAGATGGACAACTTTGGTTTTCGTCTTAACAATATATGCCTTTTTCAGTTTAGAAAACTGAAAAACTTAGTTCTAAGTGCCTTACAACACTTAAATAAGTGTTCTAAACAAAAGGTGTATGCCTTTTGCAATATATCATGCAAAAGGCATGTACCTTTTGTTTAGAACACTGACTTAAACTAATCTCTTAACTTAGTAAATTTAAGAGGTGAGGATATTTTCAAAAGCTGTTTTATGTAATAGACTGGCACAGCAGAAAAATAAAAATAAAAAGCACCAGTATTCATTGGCTTATAAAAGAAGAAAATGTACAGCTCTAGGGCTCAGAAATAGAGTAGAAATTGGTTTATGCTGTTATCACACAGTGCAAGAAAAAATCATGTTTATTAAAAAAGTCTGGGAAAAAAGCCCATGTCTTTAAGTACATCCAGTGCTGTACAGCCCCTGAGGCTGTAAAGCTGCACCGTGAAAGTTTAAAGCACATAGGAACTTCATTCAGTCTGAATGTCAAAATGCTGTTACTGGGGGCTGAATTTATCCTTTTTCCTTGAATACCTTTATTTTGAAGGAAATGAGGAAGGGTTATTTGTGAAGGTAAGGCAGCTTAAGCAACTCCTGCTTTCTGCTGCTCAGTTTCAGGAGGTGAATCGCTCTGGTTCCTGCTGCAGGTGTGAAGGGCAGTGGCTGCCGTGGAAGGAGGGAGGCTCTATTCCTTGTTCTCCTTGTAGCAGCAGCTGCCACTGTCCTGTGCCTTGTGCCTTTTTCCCTCTGCTCTCCCCACCCTAGCAGCAGTCTGGCTCAGCACATTGTGCAGCAGCTGGGAGCCTGGAAGGCTCTGTCCTGCATTGCACAATGCAGCAGGCGTATTTTTCATTGTTGCACCTTTTTTTATTCTTGATTTTATACTTTATCTAGGCAGATATTGAAATGCCATCTGCTATGGGTTTTTAACTAATTTTCACCATCAGCAGATGTACTTTGTGTTTCACTCATTCTTTAAGATAATCTGTACAGTTTGGATGTGCTTATGAAGAGGCCACTTGCCTACAAGAGTATAGATACGTAGGAGAATGTATAATTGCATTTCAGAGTATTTAAACATAAACTAATGTCTTCCACCGAGTCCCTGAGTCTGTAAAGGGAAAACCTGTAATACTTAGTGTGATGGAAGGTTCAGCAATATCCTAGAATTGTATTGTGAAATGAAATCATGTGTGCAGGTGGCCGCGTGGGTTTTTCAAAAGCACCATTTACCTGCAGCCCAAAGTCAGCATCTAAGAAATGCACCAAAAATAGTCCTGGTGAGATGTGTAGAAAATCATCAAAGTACAGAAGATAAGTGATAAATGCCTCTTTTTGCTTTTTTTTTTTTTTTTTAATCATGGAAATATCTGCATGAGTTCTCAAATAACACCAGTTAGCACTGATTCTTAAGCTTTACTGAAAGGATTAGATTCACATTTGTGTTAATTTTGTTTAGGTTAATATTCATATTAGCAGCAAATATTTGTTTATCACTTTCATATTACTTTTTCCTCTTCTAAAAATGACAATTTATTGTAGCAATTTTTAGTTCTCCAAAATATAAATTAATTTGTTGGACAAACTCCTAGTCTTTCAGTCTGTCCTTGAAATTTTAAAATGTCTATGTCAGAATGCTCTACCTTGAGGCTGCTCTACTGCCAAAACTGTAAAAAAATTAAAGCAGGTGTTAGGAAATTCCAGTACTTCTAGGCTCAAGCAGCAAATAAACTGTCACCTATACAACATACTTATGGCAAGGGGGTTGTAATCCAGATCCTTCTAGAGATGACTTTAATGTAAATAACTGACCAGTAAAAGGTTATTTTCCTGAATTCAGAATTTTGTAACACTGTCCATCCAGATAATTTTTATTGGGTAAAGAATCTTAGTTACTTCATCTGGATTAGTTTTGCTGATTTCCTTCCATTTTTACAGATGCTGGCCAGCCTTTTCAGTTACATAGTACTTTTACAGATTGGTATTTTTTGTTAAATTTATTGTGAGTTAGTTCTTTTCTTATTGCAGCTGGAACATTTAATTCTGTGAATGATATTCACTCTAGGCATGATGCTTTGTCATTTCATGTACTCAAAGAATTACTGTATAGCTCTACATGTCATTTGGAAGAATTCTGTAGAAGAAAAATAGCTTTCACTATCAATATGTGAATGCATTTCCCCATCCTGTCAGCCACTTCTAGTGCAGCATAAAATATGGATCAGGAGCACAAACACCTATTGTTGTATAGAGAAGACTTTGGTGAGTCAGAATCCCCCTTGCAGTGGTTCAAGACCCCATCTCTTTGTAGGTGCCTGCAGTAGCGTGTGATCTTTCTATTTGTCATTGGAGCCCCTGCCATCCACCAGTGCTAGGTAGAAGTATTCCTCTTCCAATCATCTTCCAAAATTTGCACTCCTGTGCACTCATGGCAGTGCATGTTCATGCAAGTCCCTGAATAGCCCTTGTTTCCCTCAGCACACTTCCCCATGTGTGGCTGCAGAACTGCCTTAACTGCAGCCTCCCAGTGCCCATCTTGTAGGTCCTGTGACGGAATCAGTTCATGCTCCCAGATAAGCATGTGGAAGCCAGGAGCAAAGGAGGTAAACTTCTGCCACGTTTTTGGGTTTTTTTCTTAGCAGCTACAGCTGTGCTACTGGTAAAAGGGGAGCTGTTCCTGGCCCTGGAGCTGGTAGCACAGCTTTTGTTTACCTGCCTAAACTCCCTCCCCTTTTCCCTTCCCCAAACACGGCGGTCAGGTGTCAGCTTCTTCCAAAACACTCCTGACATATTCTGTCCTCTAGGACATGCCAAGGCTCTGGGAAAATACTGCTTTGCCCAGATCAAAATGGTGCTAGTGAGTAGGGTATCAGCTATACAGAAGCAATGATCATGAAACTCAAAGCTGCCTTCCACTCTGGTTTACCAGCAGAGACACAGCTGGAGGACGTTGTCTGCAAACCTTGAAGTAAACCCGGATCTGGTGCTGAGTGATATTGTTTAGTGGATTAGGGGCTACAGTGGTAGTGCTGAGTGGACTGCCAGTTGGATTGGATGATCTTGCAGGTCTCTTCCAGCCTTGATGAATCTGTGATTCTGTGAATCCTTCAATTCCTAATTCTTCACAGGGATTGCACCTTTGGAAATTGCACTGCATATTCTTTCCCCTCTCAAGGTATATGTTTCCTACACACCCAGTGAGTGGCATCATCATTTGTCATTTGTGGGCCTGAGAAGAAATCATATCTCTCCTGTGCCTCTCTCTGGTTGTGTGTAATAAATTATGTTTATCTTCCATCAGTTTAGAACTGGTTCTGGGTATACTAAAGACTGTATGCTGCATATTTGCTGCAAAGGTCACCTGCCTGGACTCTGCTAGCTCCTACCTGTTTCTGAGTGGGGCAGTATGAGTTACAGCTTTGATTGCAGCAGTGTGCAAACAGCAAAGGCTGTAGTTTATCAGACATAAAGTTATGTTCATGAATCTATTTGCAGCTTTATTTTCTTTGTTCCTTGGAGGATATATTTTCTCCCAGATGTATGGCAGTCTATCAGCTCAGAAGCCACTAGAACACAGGTCTGAAGTAAGCAAGCTGTCTCTGTCCCAGGTTAGGATGAATCCACAGGCTTTGGGAGATCAGGAGTTCAGGCTGTCTGAAAGCACTTATGCTACTCTGAAAAGACAAAGGTGTGCAGAGATCTGTCTGCCTCTGAACCTTAGGCCAGCTTCCATGTCTTTGGATATACAATAGCGTGGTTAATCCTTAATCCTTTAATCTTTTAACAAATAATTAAGACTTACCAATGCTGAAATAGCACACATCTGCAGAAGATTCAAATGCTTGTGGATGCCCAGAACTAAGGCAGATAGGCCATCACTGATGGAAGACTCAGAAGGACAGGAAAAAAACACACTAAAGGAGAAAAATCACCCTAAAGGATTCCAGCAGATGTTTTGCTTTTGATGCATGCAAAATACCAGCTACTCAAGATCCCAGTGCCTCTTGTTCAAACAGTTGTTGCCACTATGTGCTGCTGCAGAAGAGGATGAAAAGAAGGACTTGAAAGTTCATTAGGTCAGTTTTAAACTGGGGAAATTTATTGCAACATTGATGAATGCAAATGAGAAGGTCAGATTCTGAAGCATGAGATTCTGAGTTCTTTGTTTTAGAAGGCAAAACTGAGTTTTGCTCCAAAGAGATAAATTTAAGGTTTGCTGTGAAGAAAATTTTTCATTTAAAAGATTTCTAATGGCCACTTAAACAATCTTCTTTCTCTTGAATACTCTCTCACATTTTATGGTCCTAATTTCGTAGCCTCTCTGCCACAGTAACATTTCTTCAGGTTAACTACAGCAGGTTTGTCTGTCCTATATACTAGTTTTATTTGCTACACTTTGCCCCTAGACATGCAGACATGAGATCCTGCTCAGGTTATTTTCAGACAGGAAAAGACTGTGTCCTGATGAGCATTTACTCACATGTACTTTTAGTAAAACTGTTGGGATTATTTGAGGAGGTTTGCAGCAGCTTGTGTGAGAGAGCTTCACATTCTGAATGCAAATATGAGGTGTGCAATTATCCTGTTTCCTCTGGTATGTAGGTGATGAGATAGAGTGATAGCTTCTGATGGAAGTCAGCTGGGGTTTTGCTGATGCTCTCTGAACGCTGACTGCTGCTGACCTCCGTGTGCACAGACACACACACTGCTTGGGCTGTGGAGTGAGTCATTAAAATTTGGCCTCTGGAAAGAGCAGGACAAATAGTGACATGGTGACAAGGAGCAATGCTCCCAGGTGGTCTGCCTGCTCCAGCCAACTCACACAAGCCAGCGGGCAGGAGCAGAGAGAGGAGCTGGAGTTCTCCCTGTGTGACACCCGGAGAGGCTGTTGCTGTAGTGATGTGTCCTCGGGGTCCAGCAGGGCAGCAAAGTGGTGGCATTCCAACCCCAGTTCTTTTGCTCTAACAGATTATTTAGATCCACTCATTTATCATGTTTAATTTATTTCATAACATCAAATGCAGTCAGGTTGGTTAAAATCCTTAGGGCTTATCTTGCCTTCCTCCTTCCTCTTTCCCCTTCTTTTTAAACAAAATAAGCATAGGATAGCAATTCAAAAGTCTTGAAAGGGGAGAAATGGCCACAATAAAAAAGAAAGTACAGCAAAAAGGAGGGGACAGAGAAGAAACATTAAATTATCTGTGCAAAAATGGTGACAAAAGCATAAATGCTGATAAATAGGAGAAGTGGAATACTGAAAAGTTGAAAGGTGGGTAATGAGGGAGCTTAATAATGTTCTCTGTTATTTGCTCTAACATTTTGCTTTATTTGCTGTTCAGTCATCAACAATGATACAGGTTTTTTTCTGCTATCCAGTCATTTAGACAGTAAATGTTTTCCTTGGATATTTGGAACTTTCTCACCTCAGTTCAGTTTATTGATGCTGCACCAATGATCTCTGAATGCAGAGATGATTCCCATTCCACTCTTATTGGTATTGACTGCGTCGCTTCAGAATCTCTTTCACATGGTGCACACATAGTCCCTGAAATCATTATCTAGTTATTTTCTCTGAACTGTATTATTTCAGCTTCTGTTGAACTGCATTTGCTAAAAGTATTCTTGAGTGAAATCCTGGGGCTGCACACAGGCAGAGCTGGCCTGCCTGGGACAGTGGGGGACAAAGCAGGAACCTTTTAAAACACTTTCATATCCTCCCTGGACCTACCTGTGCCGTCAGTCCTGGGCTTTATCAGTAACCTTTAAGGTTAGAACCTTAAAGTTCAAGGTTAGAACAGAGTACAAATAAAGATCCCACTTTGCAACCCTTTTTTTCCTAAGCACAGTCAGTGTTAAACCCAGCTCTGCATTTGAATTGCCTGGTGCAGGTCTTGAATGAGAGACTGATACTGATGAGTCTTGAGTGGCAAATTTCTGCCCCTTTCTCTCCTCTGAGAGGAGGAGACCACAGGCAGCAGAAGGTGTGCTGAAGAGCCATTTTAGTCCTGCTGGAGCAGCCTCAGCAGTGACTCCAATCCTGCTTGTATTACTACTGGGATAATCATTGCAGCTGCAGCCAGCTGGTCCTGTCTGGAAAAAATGTGTCTCTACACAGTGGATTTGGATATTTTGGGTATTTTCTTGTCTCAGCCTTTGGCTGGTATCCATTGTCTGTGTTTCTAAACTCCACTGACTCTTAGATTGGATCAGCTGTTACATCAACGTTAATTTAAAGCTAATCTTCAAAAATATGAAGGAGCAGTGACAGAGGATAACCTAATCTGAGCAAATTGGAGACTCAGCTGACTTAGGATGGGATGTTTAGAAGAGGAACCAAAGTGTGGAAAAAGAGGGATCATAGTGGTTTGGAGGAGGAACAAATATGGGAGAATAGATGAACAAGGCAATAAAAGCAGATGACCATGTGTTAAGAGACTGTGGTCAGTACTGTTATGTGGCCATGCCCTGTCCCTGACCCACGCTGTTTGTCCTGATTTCTCAACCTCCATTCTGTGTGCATGGGCCTATGTGTGTGGGGAGACCACAGAATGGAAGCCTTGTGTCACAGGGTCCCCCCCAGGTGTTGCAGTGGAGCAGCTGGAGAGAATGGAGAGGTCTAAGTATTCTCTGGTACTTCAGGGGCTGTGGGCCAGAGGGGCTCAAGGCCGGGGCAGCTGCACGTGAATTTTGTCAGTGTGCATCAGCACGTGTGATCACTGGTCAGGCCACACTAGTGGTGAGTGGGAGATGAGGCCATGAA
Organism: Spizella passerina; assembly: GCA_013401375.1. NCBI lineage: Eukaryota > Metazoa > Chordata > Aves > Passeriformes > Passerellidae > Spizella > Spizella passerina. Next base: position 16,661 of record WBNQ01049763.1, on the reverse strand, counting down.
CCTGGGTTGGATACTGGAGAGGTCAGAGGCCATTGGCTTGACTGCTGGAAGAAACAGGGATTCCAAGCCAGACCAGAGACTGATTTGTTTGTGCAGATGGAAGGTGGAAGATGACGGGCTGGCTATTGAACAGATCTGTGGCTGGTTCCTGGAGGGATCTATAATGTATCTATGTATGTATTCTGTGCTAAATTGCTTTCATCCTGGTCAGCCAGAGAGGGGAGCAGGACCAGGATGTTGGTGTAGCTTGTATTTCCTCAAGTAAAGCATTGATCTTGTGTTTTTCAGTCTGCATTGATCTATGTGGTTGGCTATTGGTTTGTGTATAAATGTGTATAAATGCACTGTATGTAGTTGTGACTGGATGGATGTGGGGATGTGGTGCTGCAGCAGCAGCTTTGCCTCTGTCAGACTACCAGAGTCAGAAACCTCCAACATAAACCAGAGCCACATATTTTCAAATGGAATTCCATATGTTCATAAACAGCATTATGACTTTTGCCTAGGAAGTGGTTTTCTCGGTGAACTTGATGAAGATTTGACATTAATATCTTCACAGTGAATAACACAGGGACAGTTTCTTCTCTGGGCGTCCCTTCCCTTCTTAAGTCCTGAATCCATAAGCCATGGTCATCATGAGAGAGCATTAAACTTTCATATCTCCTTCTGGGAGCCACAGGCATATTTATTATTGCATGATGAGGTAGTTGGTTTTCCACGATACGTTTGCTGATCAGCCTCAGGGTTTCAGGCAATCACAATAGTATCAGAGTTAAAGAGGAATAGGTGTGGCAATGCTACTCCATAATTACTGAACTGGTATGATACCTGGCAGTGAAGGATTGCTGCAGGCAGATGCTCTGAGGGTACGGAGAGAAGGGAAAGGTTTTCTGATGCAAACTGCCTAAGCAGTCCCTAGAGAGACATTGAGCATTCAGGTAGCAGAGCACATTTTTTCCCTCTTCAATGTCACTGAAAGAAATATAAGGATACAGAGCAGAGGTGAGCTCAGAGTGTTGGAGTCAAGTCAGAAAGGTTGTTATAAATTTTTGAGAAAGATTGAATATATCTTGTGAAAAGGGATTTAGAGTAATGAATGCTCTTTCTAGCCCTGAAATACCTGACACAGTTCCTTATGTTTTTATTAGAAATTTATATTACCTGTTATTTAGTTTGTTAAAACAGCTCTAGCAAGGTAGTGGTGCTGAGATTCTCATTCATGCATCAGTTTGGATGATTTGATATGAAACATAATGGGTATATCTTAGAGAACTGAGGAGCTGAGAGGTAGGGCAAGAGTTGGACTTAAGTGCTTCAAGGTGATTCTCCTCTGTGTCTGCAATGCATTTTTGCAGTTGTGATGCGTGCAGTTAAATTGGCTTCTTTTGCACTTCCCTTAAGTAGGTCTTCCTTTCCTGAAAACTGGAACTGTTTGCCATCATGCTGATAGCTCTGAAAGCGGCAGCCTTTGGTTAGCATTGACTATAAACTAGCAAAAGTCAGAAGTCTGGAGATATTCAAGAAGCATCTGGACACAATCCTGTCCTATGTGCTCTAGGATAACCCTGCTTGGGTTATCCTAGAGTACATAGCACAGGACAGATAACCCATTGTGATCCGTTCCAACTGTAACCTTCAGTGATTCTGTGAAGTCTGCCATTTTATTTTAGTTTTCCAAATTCAAATTTCTCCTTGTAAATTGCTGTAAGCTTTCTCTCAAGATGTGTGTCTTTCTACTTCCCTCACACCTTGGTTTAAAATCCATTTAGCTTATTTTTTTCTTATTCTTTCTTACAAACCTGTTTTTTGCTTCTTTTTCTGACCTAGCTGGGCCTTTAAAAATTTTTAATTTATGTGGGGGATTTTTTAATTCTTCATTATAGTTCATCCTGCTTATCAGCTTCCTGTGACAGAGAGTTTATCAGCTCACCCGTGTTGCAAGAAGAACCATCTTTTGCTTGTTTCAAACCTTGAATTTGCATCCCCCAAACTCTTACGCTGGAAAAGACTGAACAGTTGAAGAGCTCAGTTCACCCTTTCCAGATCATTTATGATCTTATAAAACTCTGTCACACCTCCTCTGTAATTTCTTTCCCAGGCTGCAGAATTGAAAATTATTTATCTTTCCTTGTTTAGAAGCCATTCGATACCTTTGATCTTCCTTATTGCTTTTCTCTGATCTGAAAGTTTCCTCTTACACAGTATGAAAGCACAGTCTCTAAGACAGAAAATCCATTAATACTTCATAACATGCTTGTTTAGTAAGGAAGTAGGTCATTGTAAATTCTGATGACCCTGAATAAAGAGGAAAAAAATGACTAGCCTGATGCTCAAGGCAAGCACAAATTAGCTGAAATGTTACTGGTGAAGGAAATGAAAAATCTGTGACCTGACCCATGCAATCTTGAGGGGAAGACTGGGAACATTTTGCTTAACAAAATGCACATGATTCTGTAGCTTGTGAAGGAGGTTCAGAAGAACTGTTATGCATTAATTAGGGTGAAGTAAGAGAAATAAATATGTTCGCTTTTCATGTCAGAAGCTAAAATGTTGAGGTCTGCTTGTACTAAAAATAATTCTAAAGAAGAAAATAGTGGTTCTGATTATACTGTATTATGCTAAGACCTGAGCAGCTAGGTTTGTTTCTGCAGGGCTGTTTCTTATTGGATTATTATCATTATTTTTTTTAACAATTCCAATTTAAGAGTTGTGAAGCTGAATATGAAAAACAAAATTATACTTCTATACCCATATTACTAGGGATGTGGGAAATGAAAAGCAAAGAAGCAAAGAATCCTTCCTATACCAGGACGAAAAAGTTGATATTTCTTTTTTTTCTAAGTAACTCCATTCCTCTTTAAAAAAACATGTATTCACCAAAAGGACATATAAATAGAAATGAATTTTTAAAAAAATTAAAATTGCAGTGTACCTGAATGATAATGCAGTTACTGTCTCATTAACTGGATGCCAAAAGAAGGCAGTGATAATTGTGTAGCTGCTGCTAAGAAAAATTTCAGAATGTATTATGGATGTTGTGCCTCATCCTGACAAAGTCAGTTCACAAAAGAGCAATAAGCACTGTCTCAAAGGAATGTTATGTTTCAGATATTAAAACCTTCCTTTAACAAGCATCCAAGACACAGATCAAAGTAGAACTACAGTGGGTATGATCTTGAAACTCATACATATTTTCTTGAACTCAGGATTGCAGATCTGTTCCTATTTTGGAAATGAGTTAATTCCAGTATTTTTCAGGGAAAGTTCATGGTATGTTCTGTGGTATTTGGCATTTTAGCAGAGATAAAATGCTTTGCATTATGTGATGTCTTGACAATATTAGTGCCTGTATGTGTGTATATATAATATGTATGTATGTATATAATGTACAGAATATAGATAAATACATAATTTTTCTCCTCTTCTACACATTTTTTTAATAGCAAATCAAAGTCTCTGGGCTATACTGTTGTGTTTCAGCTGTGGTTAGTGAGGTTTTTTGATTACGTTTGTGTCCAAGTGCCTTCCATTTTATTTCAGTGAGTCCAGCTGGAATTAAACACATCTCAATATCACAGGACATTTTTATAAGTCTGAACCCAAGTACAGGAGCCTTCTTTCCACAAATTCTGTTTTTTCATCAAGTTCTTATACTTTGCCATGATGTCAGCCATGGGCCATCAAGTTGGATAGCTTAAATAAGCCATAGTTTAAATCACAGAGCGTGTGAACACTGAGTGCTGCCTCTGAGAGGGGCAGAACAGGCTTGGACAAGAAAGTCATGTGTATACCTCCTAGAGAGGTGCACAGAGGTGTATATACATATATACACACATGTATGTGAGACTTTCAGTGTTCAGTTTTCTTTTGCTGCCATTTCCAGTGTTTAAGGGAGGAGGAGAAAGCTGTGCTAAGGGACAGTGCTAAACCACAGTGTACATGGAAAACTAATAATTTATTTTTAAAAGTTGTTAAGTCTCCTACACTGTTGAACTTATATAAGCAAGCTCTTGGAAATAGAACAGCAAATATGATTAATGCTGTTCTGGGTGGTTTTGTTTTCCCCTTTCCCTATAGTGTTGTAGAGAAATTCAAAGACATTTAATAGAAAGTTAATTTTCGTCTGCTTCTATGAAGTTTGTTGAACTGGATGAAAAAAGAAAATAAATCCAAAGCTATATTCAGTTACATAACTACTTTGAAACTCTGTGTTTTACAATGGTAGAGCAGCAATAACATTTCATCAGTGCCAAAGTGCCATGTTACATTGCTTTGGGATTCAGAAGAGCTGACCTGTGTCTCTCTGGCTTCATCTCTTGAAGTCCTCTTGATTTATTTGAAGTCCTTTGAAGTATCATCTTTATGCTCTATGCCCCATTAATTCCATTTCTTTATTGGTTAAATGCTAATTTTAATATGTGGGGGTCATACAGTTTGACCTCAAGCATCCTATGTTACATTTGTAGCTTGAGGACAATTAATGCAAAGAAAAAGCTCAGATCTGGAGTGGAAAATAACATCTTGCATTTGGCCATATTCTTGTCTATTCTGAACAGATCTGATGAATATCATTATGTATTTTAGGATATTTCATATGGTACATAAAAAATCATCTTGCTTTCTTAAAGTTTGAAAAAATTCAATATAACTTAATGGGTTTTCTTATTGTAATTTTATTTGTTGTCTCCACCTGCACTGCAGGCAATTTAATTACTTTGCGCCTGAAACATGAAGCGTGTTGTATCTTCAGCAAGAGCCTGGAAATCGTTATAACCTTTACTTTTCCAGGGCCAGAAAGTACCTTAGGGTCTAAAGTGTGCTGTTCAAGTAGAAGTAAAGACTAATGTGTAGATTACAGAGGCAGAAGGAGCTGCAAGGATCATCTGGTGCCACAGTGTTTCTGAGATCAATATTGTGTTCCTCACCTGACAATTCTCATCAAGGCTTTTTGGCTCCCTCCCCATGCAGTTAGTGTTGATGGTGATTGCCTTTGACAACCCTTGAAAGCAGCACAGAAAGAAGAAAAGCGAAATCTGTTTCTGCTGGTCTATCACAGAGCTCCTAAAGAGCCTTTCTGTACCCACTCTGACGCTGCTATACCTGCTCTTCAAAACCCAGATTGATTTGTGTCTTAGCATGGAGGAAATTCGATTCCAACTTGTGAATGGACTTTCCTGTCACCATTAAGGCTCGGAGACGTTTGCCATGACCTGGGTCACGCTGACCTTAATTAAAGACCAAATCACCCTGTCTCAGCTAACGTCACACACTGTTTTCATGGTCCCTTGCTGCAGTAGTTCCTCAGAAAGCTAGCAACTGAGCACAGCACAGGCAAGGAAAAGACATGCAGTTAACTTGTTTCCAAAACATCTTTATTCAAATGTGATTTAAATTTCCTCAGTTATGGAAACATTTGCCATGATATGATAGAAGTTCCTGTAACTACCATAAACATGCTAGATGGGAGGCAAATCTGGAGTATTTAATTTGTTTATTTATTTTTAACAGCAGTAACATGCATGTCTCATCCAAAATGCAGCACATTAAACTTAGTCATTTTCCACCTACTCTCCCTTTTGTGTTGTTCTTTTTTTTTTTTTTTCCTGCAGCTCCTGTATTTAATGCTCTTTTGTGCAGCCTGTAAATTTCATCCTTGCCTGGGGACCCAGTCTGGCATGGCATCAGGGACAGGCGGCCTGGGGCTCACAGAGGAGAGGGGAATGCAGCAGAGGCGAGGCCAGTGTCCCTGTGAGGCACCACCTTCTCCTACTCCCTTCCCCATGGAAGGGACTCCCAGCCAGCAGGCACCACTGCATCCCATCACCTGCTCCAGAGCAACAGGGTTGGCAGCTCTGTAATCTGCTAAATTTGTTCTACTTTCCCTGTCATGGATGTATCATTAATTTTCTTTGAAAAACAAGGATTGTGAAGAAGCGAGGTTGTTCAATGGAGGGTGGGATATAATATTTTTGATATTTCAAATATCAAACTATTAAAACAAGCAGAAAGTGCCGAATGTGGGGAGCATAAAAATTATTTATGTGCCACAAAGTATTAATTTTGGGAAATGTTTAGCATCCAGGATTCATCTTGCAGCCTGGTCTATAACTGTGAGGGATTTTCTTAGAAATGTCCACGACAATCTTGGTGTTTTTGTAACCACCTTGGTCAGTACCTTGTTTTAATTTCAGTCTTGAAGGCAGTTGGTTTGATTTGAATATTTCTCCCAAGTATGAGTAAAATAGAAATTAATTTATCAATAATTCTAACTTTTTTTTTTTGTTTTACTATCTTCTGTTACTTGGCAGTAACTCAGAGTTACTCAGTCCTTAATTATCCATCTGACACTAGTCTGTAGTTGGGGTAGATTAATTTTGTCCTTCATCCATAATAGAAATTTTCAGTGTATTGCCAACTATTGCTCTATAGTTTGTTTATTTTTATATGGTTTTTTAGCATATGAAATTATAATTTTGTGGGTTGTGAGGTGGTTTATTATTATTAATTTTGCTGGAATTGACTACTGGTGGTTGTTTAGATTTATCCCTTGAGCATTTTCAAACTGACTCTAAGCATGTTGCTCGTGATAAGCTCTGTATTAAATACTAAATTAGTGTTGAAAGACTGGTAGAGAATCATTTAAATATCAGATTAATATTGCCTACAATATATAATAGCAGGCAAGCCTCTAAAGAACTTAGGGAAGAATAGACTGCTGAATAAATGTTTGTTAAATCCAGCTAGATGTTTCTTGAGATGCTTTTAGAGTAAATTTTAATTTGCTTTTAGTGCACAGTTATTAAATATATTAATAAACTGTTCTAATTCTGTTTTTGTGTTTTACTAGTTTAATTCCTGCTAACTCTTTGAATATTCTTTGACCATTGTGGTAATTGTTTTAAAAAAATCTTATTTTAAGTGCCATTCATTTAATCATTTATTGAACACATATATTGTTCAACAAGCAAGAAATGTCAAAAGTCCTAGTAAAACCTGCAGTATTTAAAAGCATGGAAGCACTCACTGTCTTTGTACTTAAGTCTGAGTATTTATTTTTAAAATCTGGATAGATTTTGGCCCCTTCTCATCTGATATTTAGTAGATGTGAGCCAATCACGAAAACCAGATAGTGTCATTTCCATGCCTGTAATCTGCTAAAACTGCTCTTGGAACCCAGCTAGTCTAATAGCTCCTTGTAAAACCTGCTTAACATCCCTTATTTTTACCTATTGGTTGCCTGGACTCTCTGTGAAGAAAGCAAACCATAAAGATATTTCATTTAGAAGCAGTGCAACTTTGATACTGTTTGAGAACAAACAGATTTTTACTCCAGACTTACTTTCCAGAGTTTAATAGCTGTGTTTTTTAGGTTGGGAAGGGACACAAAGTTGAAGCAATCTGCATGAGAGAAGTAACTGCATGATGTCTATATGTACTTCAAGGGGGTTTTCTGACACAGTTCTACATCCATTAAGCAGGTTTTGCCTGAAAACAAAGGTTCTGTATATAAACACTTGGAAGATTATGAGCTTTCAGGTATTAAAAAGCAAGGCAAAAGTAACTTTGTAGTACTTTTTAGCACTTTTCATTACTCTATAAAAGATGTTTTTGAGCTTTAAATACAGGAAATCCCAGAAGAAAAGCATTTTCCTTTGGAGCATTTCAGTTAGTTACATTCCTGGCTTACATGATACAGAACCACTGCACCCGATTGCTACTTTTGATGGGTTAGAGGAATAAAAATATAAAGTCTGGTTTTGAATTTCTCTCATTGCTTGGCAGTTATGGCAGCATGGGGCACAAATCTGATAGAAGGCCAGAGGTGCAACAGCTGCACTTCAGTGGAAGTTGCTTGATCCATTGGCTGTGTACATTTTCATTACACTGGCATGGTTCATTGTTATATCCTGACTGCTGCTGCACCTACCTGTGCGTGTGGGGCTGCATCTGTAGTGCTTTGGCTGAAGGTACAGCAGGTAGCCAGCACCTGTAGGCAGCTGGGTGGGACACCCTCCCTGCTCACTGTTGGGACAGCTTGCTGCAGCTGAAGGGCAGCCTGGTCACCAACCACACTGGCTGGAAGAATGTTAGGGACAATACTATCCTTTCTCCAAGTTCTTCTGTCCACACATATTTTATCTTGTGCCACCCCTTTTGAAAGGAATAAACCACTACTGTGTGTATTACTTGAGGTATGGTCATGTTGCGCTTTGTAAAAGCAACGCTTTTCGTTCAATGCTATGAGCTACATCAAGCAGTTCCAAGCCTAGATAGTTTCCAGTATGGCAGAAGTGGGATTCAGGGTACTACACTCATGATCCTGAAGTAATTCTTTTCTAAGAGATTTTTGTACACCTCAGTGGTTTATTTACCTCAAAGCAGAATTGCATGACCATGATGTGCTTCAGCTGTGTCTCAGAGAAGGTAACAGCATCACAGCATGTTTTTTGTGACATCATAGGGAACATCTGACAATCAGAATTAAGGGTAGGCAAGTGGTAATAGGATTGAGAGTTATCTATACTGGAGCATGTGATTTAATTTGGGAAGGGCTGCTGGGACACTTAATGCTGTAGTGTGCTGGCAGTGATAAACGACCACTGCTTTACTGTTGAGTTTGGTGTCCTTGGTCAAAGAAATTTGTGCCCTGAGGCTTTCAACATTGGAGCTTTGGGTTTTGGTCTTGCAGTTCTGTGGTTAGCTGCCTGCCACACAGATCCACCTTGAAAGGATGTGTGGTACAATTTGTAATACACCAGTGTCTCTCGTCATGCTCGGTAGTTGCAGGCTGTGTAACTGATTTGTAGTGTTTGCCTTTTAGTATATGGCAGTGCAGCTCATTATTTGCTAAAATGATGTTTTGTTTAAGCTTTTACCAAACTAATAAAACAATGCTTTTTAAGCAGGATGTGTTTTGATTAAGATGAAACAGCCATTATTCATCAATTAAACACTTTATATGTGAGTTGCTTCTTAGTATTGTAGGGTTTTTTGACAGTAGTGTTAACTGCTTGATCATTAAAAATATTTAGGATTGGATAGGTATAGATATATTTTTGGTAGTTTTAGAATTTTATCTTTTCTGGTATTAAATGGGTCATTTGTTTTTCCAAACTAAATATAGCATTTTAAAGTGGAAATATATTTTTATATAAAAAATGTCTCCATTGTTTGCAAACATACCCTAAGTTATATGGAAATTAGTGAAAGATTTGACGACTTTAGCCATCTTTTTGTGTCGCTTAAAAAAAGTTTCAACATATTTTGTAATTTTGCTTTCTTAAGTAAATATGTCTGAAAGTTAAAAAAAAAAAATCAACTTTCCTAGGAATTAGCACTGATATTAGACAAAACTGCACTTTGCTTATCATCTGTACAGTTTAAAAGATGAACTTAGTACTTCACGTGACAGTTCATGAACTTTTGGATTTTCACCAGTATATGGGTATACAATGAAAACTGTTTTGCACATATATGCTCAAGCTGATAGTTACAATTCTATTTTAGTATAGTCAAATAATTTATTCTGCAAGATGATGCAAGATGTAACTTGGTATTCATAAAAGCATATAAAAAAGCAATGATTGAAGCCCAAGTTTGGAGACATTGGTGAGTTCTAGAAATGATTATATAGAGGCAACTCTTCAGCATTAATCCATGTGAAACATTCCTGGTGTGTAATTACAGTACCTCGAAATTATGTTTTAAAAAACTATAAAATGCTTCGATGCACATTTATTTTGTAAATAAAAGATACTTTGATGAAACATAGATGAAACTTGATGTGTTAATTGACCAGAATGGGAACATTGAAGGGTCTCCACTATGGAAAGAGGCTAGATAGCATTGACATTATGTCCTCTTCCTACCTTAATGTGCTATTTTAATGTGTAGCAAATAGAAATATATCCCATTAATTCAATCTTCCCTGTCATTGCTTGTTTATAAAGCTCTTATTATGTTTTCAATACCTGAATCCAGTGAAATTGCTTGAAAATATTGAAGGCAGTGAACTGAAGTTCATGGGTGAATCATATTATTTTAGTGAAAATTGACTGAATTGAATGGCATTTCTTTTCAGAGTTCTTTGCAAGGAAGCAAACAAGGGACAGAGCAATAGGGCTGGGGTGACTGCTCTGATCTCAGCCCCACAGCACTTGAGCAAGGCAAGCCCAGAGACTATAACCAGGTTCAACCAAGAGACAAAACCTATAAAAGGCAAAACCACAGCAAGGAGACAGGCGCAAGGTCAAGCCAGAAAGCCCATCCATAGGTCAGGATCAAATCCAGCAGTTTATGGGCACATTCCCAGTGACAAGGCAGGGCTGAGGTCCGGTCAGTCCACAGCTCAAGGGTGTCTGTGGTCAGGCACAGCTTAGCTGGAGACCAGCATTCTTCCAGCCCAGCACAGGCATGAGCTAAAGCCCCCAGGCTGTGCTTGTGTAGAGCTCCCGGGCCTGGGGATGTCACTCAAAGCCCCAGGTGAGGCTGGGGAGGTCTGCCAGGGTTTTGAGTGTACTCAAAACCCTGCCACATCACCTACTCCCTCCTCAGCCAGTCGTTTCATCACATAAAGGTTGTCCAGGCATGATTTCTCCTTTATAACTCTATGCTGGCTAATCCCAGTCACCTCCTTGTCCTTCATAGGGCTGGAAATGGTTTCTAGGAGGGTTTGCACTATCACCTTCCCAGGGATCAAGCTGATGGAACCTTCCTTGAAGACAGGAGTGATATTTGCTTTCTTGGAGACCTCAAGAACCTACCCTGGTCCCCATGAACTTTTAAAGGCATTCATGAGTGGCCTTGCAATGATATCAGCCAGCTCTCTCAGCTCTTGTGGTTGGATCCCATCCTGTCCTTGGATTGGACTGTCAACTGGATCTCTGCTGAGATCTCTCTCTAACAAACTAATGAGAAAAATACTGTGCTGAATCTTTTGCGTCTGAGGCCGTCTCCAAGCATGTTTAGGAAAGATGATCTGGATTCTGTGATATTCAAACTTGGACAGAATACAAATCAAAAGAGAATTTTTGATGTAGATATGGCAGATAGCTTTTGGAAAAAAACCCACCAATTCTTCTTAACAAGAGAGGACAATTATCCTTAAGATAATTTCTGATTTTGGTGGTGGTGTTGTTGTATGTAAGACAGTGGCCCAGAATGCTTCTCCAGTTTCAGAGCTAATGAAACTCCCTTTCTGTGATAAACTTTTGCTAACATAGAATGCACTTCATTTTCATTAATTACCTTCTCTCTTTAGGATTAATTCAGACACTAAATGACAGTTTCCTATTACCTGGGAGTCTGAAACTTCCAATGCAGGATGGGATGACAGCAGGAATGTTAAGATTGTGCTAGAGGGAAAAAATACATTTTCAGGAAATAATCTCTGGGGCTCTGTAGCAGTGCACTCCCTTGGTGTGATGTCTACAAACCTTTTTTTTGTCACTTGGCAGGCAATAAGCACGTTCAGCACAGTGCTAATTAAGAAAGGTCTGCACATGCTGGTGCCTGGGGTGGGGGCACAGCTGCCCTCTGCCATACTGGCAAATGTTGGCAGCTCCACAAAACACCATTAAAAAGTCATATAACTGTTTTCTTTGTTAATGTATGAAGTACTTTTGATGAACATTGTTTCAGAGTAGGACCAGATCAAGAGTATAAAATATTTATTTTCTGAAAAGCATGGATTTCTTTTCTGTTCATTGCTGGTTTATTCTGCAACTGGATCTGCATTTGCCTTGATAAAATGATGGCCTCATGCACAGCTTGTACCTCTGTATTTTCCTTGCAGTGCTGCTCAGCTAGAAGTCTCTAATAGCCATAATATTGCTGCTCATTTATTCTCCTGAAGAGTGCCTTGCAAAGGACCACTTTGAAGCAATTCACTGTCCATTTCTGTGTTACCTCCATGGACCCTAACTACACCACCTATTCAGTGCAAAGAAGTGGAGGTGGAGGAAGATGAAAAAATCTGTAGGAAGACTAAAGAAAGTCACAATTTTGAATGTATATGTGACAGCAAATCAAGGAATCTTCAGAGTGAGCGACTGAAAAATATAAGCAAAGGAACTGAATAAAGGAGCACTAATATAACATGGGTATTTTTAAGCCTTGCCTAGAAGAAGCAAAGTTTCTTATTCATTGCAATCCTGTTCTTTAAGTGATTACTCATTTTGTCCCTTATTTGGCATTTTAAGCAATGAAGTGTTGGGGTGTTTTTTACCTGTCCTGTGACTATTGCATGCGGCTCCCATCATTTTGGTTTGGGGCCAGCATTTAAAGAGTTCCCCTGTGAGCTGCTGATCATATTCTTTCTCATGCTTCTGCTTCAAGAAGCCCTGGTGGCAGGGACCAAACCTGTCTTTATGCTCTTGCAAAAGCCAGACCTGCTGGTGTTGCCCATCTAACTGGGTGTTCAGCAGCTGACCTGCCTGTCAATTTTGAAGTCTTCTTAAAATAGTCAGCTATTTTCCATTAATCCTTTTGTTTGTAGGCTTTCTCAGAAAACTGCTTGGAGAGGAGCTCTGTGTAGAATGATAAACTTGTGCTGAAATGAATTGGGAGAATTGGAACAGCTTAGGTTTGCCAGCGTTGTTCTTCAGCATCCCACAGCTCATAGAAATATCTGATGAGCAGTGGGAGTGGGGAAGGAAAGGAGTCAGTTTGTAGGTTTAGAGCCACTGGATAACTGTGGGTTCCTAGCTGTGATTTTGTCTTTTCCTCAAAGAGAAAACTATATTGAAAACCTTTCTCTGAATAAGGTGGTGAGTAAGAAGGTAGCAGCATTCGTTGATCGGATTGGGATATTCAAAGCAGAGATAAAGGATGCCTGTTGGAGAGAACTGAGGAACACTGCCATGAATGTGTTTGAGTGGTTAGTAAAACAGAGCAAAGGGTGTTTTACAGTCCCAGAGATTAGCATGGGTCATGTCCATATATACAAATTCACTAACTTGAATTTGAGATGTTAAGTGAAGAAAAATTGACTTAGTGCATGTGTGTGGATTTACAGATTTGTGAAATTGTGTTTTTAAACATAACATTATTGAAAAGCAAAGTAAATCTGCTCTTCTATGTGGTGCTGAGACCTGCTTCCCTTAGATAGCGCATTACTTTGCAATACATTGATGCTCCAGCAGCCTTCTCTGATTAAGAAGGGTTGGTATGTGAGAAATACCGCTCCCAGGTATTTCTCTTCTTTCATGTTGTATTACTTCATATCTTCATGATGTATTGTCAAATCTTTCAAATGGCAGGCTGTACTATTGAAAGGTAGGTTGGTTGCAGGGTGAAGCTTCTCTGTAAAAGACAACTTGTATTAGCAGCTGAAACTGATGGGGTTTAAATAGGAATTTTCTTTTTGTACAGGATTATTTTTCTTGTGGAGAATAAAAAAAATAGTTATTCCATGCAGGAAAAAGTCCTGTAAGTCATATGCACTTTCTGTATTGTTCATCTTGCTGCTTAGGAGCACTTAGGATGTAATTTTTCTATTATCTTAGAACATGCCAGGTTCAGAACAGGCATCTTTTATAAAGACAGACAGGAGATTAAAAACATTAGAGAGGGGAAATAGTTTTTTTTTTTGTTGTTGCTACATGTGCATCAGAATTTGCAAAAAGAGATTGTATTTTCATGTGACTATTTCTAATTTATCCATAGTGTTGCAATAATATTCCAGTCACATTTGGGAATGAAGTCAGAAATTAATAAATACGATATAACTGCAGTCATTTGGAAATTTTATTGTTTTCTTCATATTATTAGTAACTTCTCTTTGTACATTGGAAAGCCTTTCAGTTTTGCAAAGCATCATGATATATTTCAATAATAGATTCACAGCTTTTTTGTTTCTAAAATATATAGAAATGTAGTATACAAACTTCAAAGGAATTTGTAAGAAGTGTGTTAAATGCAAAATCTGGTAGTAAGGCACAGGTGTAGGTAGTAGAGAAGGTTATAATGTAAACAGCATTATTACCAGTTTAGTGACTTCTATTTGCCTTTGTCTTCACAGTATTAAACACATTTGATTTTTTAAATACAATCTTTGGACAGGAAAAATTTGTTGTTTAGCATTTAATCTTCCCTCCAGCCATCATAACCTAAAAGCCAGTTCTCGTATGGTGCACAAAATTTGTAGGCTTGTTTACCAAGCAAAAACCTCTAGAGAATATTTTGAACACAGGAAAGAGCAAATTAAACTATGAGCAAGAAAATGACAGTAAGGAAATAAATCTTTTTATGTTGAATATTACATAATCATAAGCAGTTTTAAATTGTAATTCAGTTAAAATAACATTTGTTTTAGATGCACAGTAGTCGAGCTATAAAATACTTTATGGAGCTATCTCATTCCACCTTGTGATTATGCCTGTTGTAGCTGCAATTTTGTCCTGCTATTCATTCTGCTAATTAGCATGCTTTATCAGCAATTTTGGAATCTATTTGCACCACTAAAGTTAATTAGCCAAAGTGAAAACATTTCATCTATGCAAGTGTTTTTCAAAGTGTTGCATAATGTCTTTGTATGCAGTTACACTGGTCAGATAGGAGTTTGAAGAACATACACCTAAAAGTGTGTAATTTGTTTTAGATAGCAACCAGAGCTATGGCAGTTAATCAAATCAAACACCCTGCCCTGCATGCTGGGTCCTTGCTTCAGCACTTGAGTAACAAAAGGACTTTCAGAGAGTCTGTAAGGACATTTGACATCCAGGCTGCAAAAATACTCAGGGAGGACAAGGCTGTCACAGAGAAACAATTTCTGTATGCCTGTTCAATGAAGAAGAAATGGAAGAAAATCTCACATTAAAATCCTCTCAGAGGGATGGAGAACATGTATAGGTTGGTCTGAAATAGGCCCTGGTTCTTGTTGACTGTAAGCTAGAAAATAGGAAAATAAACTTTAAAAAGTTTATGTTTTAATAAAAAAAAATTTTGACCCTTCTAGAAAGGGTCAGGGTGACTTTCGGTCTGTAAACTCAGTGTCTTCATTAGGCAAAAAATGAAGCTGTAAGAATAGAGAATGAGATAAACACATTCTATTTTGAAAGGAACAAAAGATAGTATTTTCTTAAAAGTACCTTGAATTTGACTGAAGGCATCAACAGACAAGTAGATGGGGCTGATTTCATTCATAGCTGTATGTCCTTTGCCCAAACCTTTCCAGTGAACTGAGAGGGAAGATCTGTGTGTGGATAAGACGTTCTTTAAAAGACAAGGAACAGAAGGTAGGAGTAAAAGAACAAGTCTGGAGGGATGGAAAATTTCTCTTCCCTGGACGAGTACCTCCATTTGTTTAATCATTGCTCTCAGCTAGTTTGAGAGTAATAGCCT
>WBNQ01049762.1:0-17911 GCA_013401375.1 Spizella passerina | reverse complement strand
AAAGGAAAAAAAAAGGAAGAAAGCCCTGAAATAAAAGAAACCAATTATATGTTTCTACTGAAAACCAACATATGACCCAGAAGTTACCTACATATCTAGTTATCAGAAGTCACCTCCAAGTTTTAGTTGGAGTTTTCTTTAATGACAACTTAAGCTCTGAAAAATGGTAAAGCTGAACTTTTCTGTGAAATAGCTTGCCTTCAGAAAGCAACAGGAGGGCAAAAGTTAGTATATGATATGAATAGAACTAAAAGCTACAATAAAACCCTCTTATTTTTATTACATCTGCTATACTGGTAAGTAACTTACTGTAGATAGGAAAGTGACAGCCACAGAAGTAGAATAAGCATTAAATTGATGTCACGTAACGATTGATGACCTCATTTTATGACATGTAGAAATCTGGACATAAACTCAAAATACAGATTACCTCCCTTGGAGAAGTTGCAGAGAAAAACCATTGTAAGGAAATTCTTCCTAAAGGAGAAAAACGTGGGCTTTGATAATGTGGGAATTCACAATATTCTATAGGAAGTTTAATATTTTTTCCCCAGACATTTCAGAACCCTTTAAATGTATGGCACTGACATTTCTCTCTCCATTGATCTTACCAGACTCTTTTTTTATTACTCCATAGAGGTAGTTTTCACTTAGTATGTACATAATTCCTATATACTTTACAGGATTTATTCTCATGCTTCAAGGATAGAATAGATATCCTTGATCTTATGTCTACATATTCCTACCAGAGAGACTTTAAAAACACGTGGAGAATAAACTTTGCTAGCTCTGTAGTTTATTCTCTGAATCCTAAGTGTGCTCAGTGCAAAGACATTTACAGGAGGAAAAGAGAAACAGAAAAGGAAAAGCAAGACATCCTAATATCTTATAAGTAAGAATGAGTTGTTGATAGATATCAATTGCTAACAGTATAAAACCCAGTTCCAAAACATTGTTTGTTTTCCTGAGAAGTAAAAACTTTCAGTATTTTTGGTTTTGATATTTTCAGACACCTTTTTCATAGTGTGTTTTTCTAATGGTTTTGGTCAAACTGAATATATATTCTTTCATTTATTTCAAGTTCAAGCAAGAAGGTATCACTTTTTCACTTACTGTACAAAATATAAACAAAAAGTAAAAGAAAAACCAATGTACTGAAATACTGCTAATCTGCACTCAATCAACCTTGATAATTCAGAACAAAGAGTAATATAGTATATGGCAGCTCTACATGTTATCAGGTCTCAGGTATGTAACATTACTAACAAAAAAATTGGAAAGATTTTTTTTATATAAATGGATCATGTGTATAAAAAATCATAAAACGCTATTACTTATTACTGTATTGTAGTACATTGGTTTTTCTTTTACTTTTTGTTTATATTTTGTACAGTAAGTGAAAAAGTGATACCTTCTTGCTTGAACTTGAAATAAATGAAAGAATATATATTCAGTTTGACCAAAACCATTAGAAAAACACACTATGAAAAAGGTGTCTGAAAATATCAAAACCAAAAATACTGAAAGTTTTTACTTCTCAGGAAAACAAACAATGTTTTGGAACTGGGTTTTATACTGTTAGCAATTGATNGAACTCCTAGAAATTCTACCACATGCTGTTTTACAGTGACTTTGCATTGACTTACATTCTGTTCATGACAAGCGGTATTAACCTGCCATTTCTTCCAAATGTCACAGTCACAGACAGTCACAGCCTAACAAGTCTTTGTCACTAAAGAAACAGAACTTGAAGAATATCACATACTTAATGAATAGACACAATTTGTTACTCAAGAATTTACTGTGTACAGTGATTGATTAGGATAACTGTATGTTTGCTTTCATGACTTTGACGTCTGTGACTCAGCAAATG
Organism: Spizella passerina; assembly: GCA_013401375.1. Classification (NCBI taxonomy): domain Eukaryota; kingdom Metazoa; phylum Chordata; class Aves; order Passeriformes; family Passerellidae; genus Spizella; species Spizella passerina. The sequence goes on along the minus strand of WBNQ01049762.1, from coordinate 16,038 downwards.
GCTGCATTGACTACTTTGCCTCATAGGCTAAGCTTCTAGTTTGTCCTGAGTTGGGGAGTGTTTGCTCAAAGTCAAATAAAATTTGAAACTGCAAGTAATTTATTTTCATGCTACTATTATATTTTTCTTCCTTTTTTATCTGCACTTTACTTACATCAGTGAGGAAGTTAATTTTTATTTCTATAAATGACTGCCAGACCTTGCAATTTAGAGACAAGGCTGCAGAATAACCCAAATTAATGACTGTCAGGTATCATATTTAAAACAATTTGAAAAGTATACAAATACAGTTATCTGTTGCTATCATCTCTTCTTGAGAAATGTTTAACAAAAGCCACAAAGCTGGCTGACCCTGAAAGCTGACATCTTCAATATGAAATGTTATCAGTTCAACGGCTGAAGAAAGTGAGGGATGCTCTTTACTGGTGCTTTGCCTTTCCAGGGGAAAGCTAAGCTGGATGAGCTAGGAAAGCTGCTATTGGACAGGGAAATTGCTCTTGTCAAACGATTAAATCGTGATCAAGCTTTGTCAAAGAATATGAGGTCATGTCCTCATTAATTCATTGATCTCTTCCTACTTCCCATTAAACCCTATTTCCTGAGAAGAGCATTCCTGAAGCAACAAAACTATTTTGCCTATGTGATCTCTACAGAATCCCTAAAACAATCTGTTAGATTTGGACAGGGACTTGCAGTAAGTGAGCAAACAGCCCAGTCAGTAAAGGGCTAAAGTATGTAACATTATTAACACAAAATCATAAAGCTTTATTTCATATAAATAAATTGTGTGTAGAAAAATAATCATAAAATCACAGTTTCTTTGAAAGTACACAATTTTTGTGGTTTTGTTTTTTTTTTCCCACCTGTCAGCATAAGGAGCTTGATTACAATCAGGAAAGGCCAGACTAGAAGCTGCTAACTTGATGGTCATAATAATCCCCTTCCCTTATTTCTGCCTTTTCCTGTATGGGTAGACTTAGGGGGGAACAATTTTAGCAAAGGCTTTTAAGCTTACCTATTCATTCTCATAATAACTGATCAACATGAACAACAGGAAATGAAAATCCAAGTTCAACGGGAACATTTGTTGAAAGTACAATTCCTAGGTTCTTTAGTCTAACACATTTTAATACAGAAGAAAAGGAATCAGTAGGATTTCAATGGTGGGTTTTGTAATAATTAAGAGAAGTGCTTCTCTCTCTGAAGCATAATCATTTTAGGCAAAGACTTGCAGAATTACATTAGTTTTAAGTAACCTCCAAGTGGAAATTTAGGCAGTTCAGTATGTTTAAAAGTTTACTTTAAAATTAGTAGTTATTTCAAACAGATAATCTTCTGTAGAATACATAACCAATTTAAAAATGCTATATATCATATTTTATCTAATAAGCAAGCATACAAATAAATGAGTTGAGGTTTTCAGCATTTCGGAGTATGTGATATGAGAATATGCAATACACAAGAAGGTGAAATTTACAAATTTTGTGTGAAATTTGTCAAAAGCCTCTCCAGTTTCGAAGCAAGTTATTTTTATCAAAATAGAAATAAATATTTTATTTTCTATTAATATGTAATATGTTTTAAAGGTTCTTTTAATTGGCGGGCTGCAGGCTGCCAGGTAGAGAGGGAGCCCAAGAACTTGTAATGGAAAGGGATTGTAAATGAGATATTGGGTTTTCTCACAAAAAGCTTACAGACTAAAAAATGTCCTTTACCACATTTTTACTAAAATAGAGAGCAATCACCCTTTCCAAACACTCCAGAGTAGTATGATCTATGTGACTTATTTTATTTTACAACAGCGCATAATTACTTTTTCAGTGGCTTCCAAACAACTAATTATTTGCAGAACCATTTATTTTCAGAACATCTAAAACCAAAGCTGTGTTTAAACTTATGTCTTGGAGATTCATCATGCTTGGATAGATAAGCAATAAAGAGAACTTTAAGGTGAGTATAATTTTGAGACTCTGAAATGTATGTCTATGATTTATAATTGTCTTTTCTGTGTGTCACCCAAAGGGAGAAATTATTAGATAAAAGGGTACTGTAAAGTGGTTAATGCAATTGGATTTTCAATGAACTTGAGAAAAAATGCCTACATTTTTAGGTTTGTGGTAGGATCAATGACAGCTAAGTTTTTTCTATTTAGTTAGCTATATCCCTTTTCAGAATTAAATCTAAATTTCATACTTTGTGGGAAAAAAATACCCCCTTCAAGGATGGTTCCAGGTGTCCTTGTTTTCTCTTGCAAGGGTTTACAGAGGAAAAATGAATAGAAGAACAGAAAGACTCTCAAGCTATTTTACAGCACTAGATATATTAGGTCACTCAAATTGATATCATCATCTACTTTGGCAACACTCCACAGAGAAAAGTCAAGTTCTAGCAGCAATAGGAGCTGAGGTAGACATAAACTAATCATTCTAGAAATTTCATATTACAATTTAAAAATATTAATATGTTAATAATCAACCTTAAAAAAAAAAGGCAGCAAAATTCAACAACAAAAAAATCTTCCAAACCAACAATCACCTAATAACATTTGATATAAATTACTCACACATAGATGTTCCTTTGCAAGTTTTGATTGTACTGAAGGTAGTGCAGCAAAAGGGTGGAAACCAGAAATTTAAATTTGAATTTCTCTAGAGCTTCAAACTCAGCTATAAGTACTACATTTCTAATGATTTGATCTTTATCTTTGCCATTATTTGTTAAATTCCTTGCAAATAGATGCATATTTGAGAAGAAGAAATCATGAGGATTTTTTTTTCCCCAGGGAAAGTTTTTCTAAATATTTAAAAGAAAATACCTAGGTTTTCAGTTTAGCCTTGTGGTAAACAGTAACAATTTTACTATTTTATTTCGATTCATCTTAGATTGAATAAATGGCAACCAGTTTTCCATAACATGTCAAGGAGCACTCTCCATAAAGCATCAGAGCTGCTTTCTTCCTCTTGTGGTCACTTGCTCTCTTGGGAGGAAGTCTTACTGTGCACAGCAAAGAAGCAGATGGAGATAAAAAGTTCTTTGGGATAGAAGAAACTGAAATTTGTTGCAATTCAGAATTCAGTAAAACTGGGAATAAACTCTTGAGAAGAACAATAGAATGGTTTGGGTTGCAAAGGGCCCTAAAGACCATTTAGTTCCAACCCCCCCGTCACGGACAGGGACGCCCTCCCCAAGACCAGGCTGCCCAAAGCCCCATCCTGCCTGGCCTCGCACCCTGCCAGGGATGAGGCACCCACAGCTTCTCTGGCAACCTCTCCTCGTGCCTCCCCACCCTCACAGTAATCACACACAAAAGAGGAACCTGCTTGGAAAGACTTATGTACAAAATCTATTCCTTTTCTGCTTCACCTTGAGCTTTCTTTTCATAGGTACTTAAAGGTGAGCTTCTTCAAAGCACTACTCATGCCTTTTACTGTTCTTATAAAACCTATGTTTTGCAGGTGAGAGCTCTTCTCTCTGTAACACCTACTGTTTAAAAAAAGGAAAAATGGTAGGCTAAGCTATTTCTACATGCTTTTTCCAAATGTCAAGACCCATTTTAATAGTATCCAGAACCAAAATGTTTTGTGTTTCCTTGTCTCCAGGGCACTTTTTTGTTCTGTTTTTTATTTCTTTTGTAGTAAGACAAGTTTTATCTTTTTCTGCTAAAGCTACTGTCCCAGTTTGAGTACCCAGACATGCATTAGCAGTCATACTCCAAAAAACCAGAAGAGAATATTTTATACAGAAAAAAACCAGTGCCTTTTCAATCTTATGCTAAATATTATTCAATCAACTTTTAGAAGTTTACATATGAAGAAATAAGATTTATATTTTAATATATTTTAATTATAAAAGTAAAATTTTAATATATTTTAATCATAAAAGTAAAATTCAGAATTCTCTGGCTTAAGAAGTCGTAATTTTTAGCTATATAAATGTTTACCTGGTTTTCTTTTTGTATCTGTCAGATTGTAGAAAAGACAGGAAATTTTCCTGAGTGCCATTATTCTATAGAGAAGAATGACAAAATTCAAGTTAACATCAATACTGTTTTGCCAAGTACAAAATTTACTAGTATGCTAATTTTTCTGAGAATTTTGTGTGGAGGAGTTAAAAAGAAAGTGAGGATTTACAATGGAGAAAGTGGGAACTGTCTGAATTGCCTCTAGAAGCAGTTTTAGAAGATATAAACAAAAGATTACTACAGCAGAGCTATTTCTTCTTTGTTATAAACCCAGAAGAATTAAGTTTTCTTAAGGAAAGAGATCAAATTAGTCATTAATTACCCTCAATTACCAATTGAATATTAGAAACTGAGTAAAGACAGAATCGGATGATTAATTTTTAAAGTATTTATAGAATCAATAAAAGGACAAAGACAGGCCCTAATTTATGAGATTAGGACTGGCTTGGCTCATTAGAGGTAACTGATGGCACTGGCAGGAGTGCTTTAAATGGTCCCTGGTTGCATCTGCAGCGCGCGGATCCAGCTGTGCCAAACAGGACGAGCCTGCTCCTTGCTCAGCTCCATTAAATCCATAGGGGCAGGCAGAGAGGCCTCAGCTGCAACTGCACCACTGCTCGTGGGCTCAATCAATGTCAGGGCTTCCTTCAGGCTGTCTGCTGATGGCACCAGCGCTGGCTGTTTTCATAAAACTAATATTATCAAAAATAATGTCACATAGCCAGGAGGTTGTGAAGCGGGATAAACTTAGAGTGTGATCAAACTCAGAGGAATGGCTTCATTCTGAGAGAGAGTGGGCAGGTGGAGGAGATTTGTTTTTAAATGTTTTGTCCTATCTAAACAATATAATTTATTTCCTTTAAGATACTGGTGGTTATAGTGTATATGCTGATAAAAATTACACTGGCCAAAAAAACCCCCATTTTCTTAAAGCAAATACAGGGAGGAAAAAAGCAGAACCCCCTCCAAGCTCTGGAAATTCTTGGATTCCACCGTCAAAAAAAGCATTAGACATTTCATGGTCTCCATCCTGCTGGCACCTTCTCTACTGTCAAAGACACTGCCAGAAGAATAGGTAAGACTAGAGTCAGGGTTATGCATTTAGGAATCCATGATGGTAATATATCACCTCTTATGTTCTTTTAGTATAATTTAGTATAATTTTAATAGTTTCTATTTCTGGAACTCAGACTTAGAATTCAGAACAGCAATAAACTTTAAAAAGTCAAAATTTACCTTTTTTGATATCAAAGAAGAAAATAATTTAGAATATGAAGTTCCATGAAAATGGGATTAGATGGGAGTTAGCCTAAGTCTTAGGTCTTGAAAACAGATGGGAAAGAGACTGAAGTCCTTACTTGCACTAAGTTTTTAAAATCCTCAAGGACTTCAGTCTATAATAAATTTTGCAGAGGATACAGTTCTTTACAGTGTACTGCATTAGGGTGAAGTGTTTCAATTTTATAACAGAGTTGTATTTTAAAGGACATTCATATCCACAGTAAAAGATCTAGATTATCTTGCCTTTTTCAAAAGGGAGTTGAATGCTCATTAATACTCCATGACCTTATATGAAGTTGCGGACAATTACTTCTTATAGCTAAATGGGGAGAAACTCCTAAATAGAATCACAGAGCCATATGATTGCTTGGGTGGGAGTGACCCTAAAGATCATCCATTTCCAACATCCCAGCCCTGAGCACGGACACCTTTCACTAGAACAGGTTACTCAGGGCCCTAGCACACCTGGTTCTTTGATATATTCATTTTTAAGGGTTTTGGCAACACATTACCAAAAATGGAACATAAAACCAAACCAAAATTATTAATATCTATAAATTTTTCTTATCTCATTAACTCAATATGTATTGTGATCACGATATTTATTACACATAAACTTAAGAAATACCTACCTAAGGAATATAATTAAAAGAAGTTTGAAAGTTCCATAATTCATATCGGGTTAAAAGAAGATGAATTGCAACTAAAAACAAAGTGTAACTCATTTTATTGCCAAGGATATTTTCAGTTAATGCATTTTATCCTTAGCTATATGAAAAACAGAGTATCTTTATTAAAGAACTTTACAAACACTCATCATAACTTTGCCAAATGTTTGTCTTTTTTATTACTTAACAAAAAATATTTCTGCATATTCAAAAATATAATGGTAACAAAGATTTAAAAAAATATATATAATCAATTCTATGATTTCACACTAAACTTATCCATTTCATTTCTCAGGAATTCAAATACACGATTTTTGAAGCTGCACTTGTCAACTGCAGGTAAACTGTCCACTGTGGTAATTTTAGCTGTCTAGACAATATTCCACTTGTTCCTCCCATAATTATGTCAAGCAAGCAGTGACAAGTATAAGCACAAAAAAAGCTCAATCCAAGTGCACTTATTCTCCATAACTGTACAGTTATGATAGATATATATTCTTCCATGCAATAGTACTTCAGAGAAACCAGTTTTTAAATTAACTACTCAGAAAGAGTACTGTCTTGATCTCATTCCTTTCTGCTTAAGTATTAGGATGCAAACTTAGTTCCACAACCACAGCAGTCCTGTACATCAAAAGGCTAGTGCTCAGTTAACAGTGACTTTACTGATTTTTCTCTTTTTTCACTTTGCAAGTCTTAGATCTTTTTACTCTCTATGCTGTTGAATCAAGCTCAAGGAAACCCCCAAAACTTCACTTCCAACTGACTGCTTTTCTGAAGTGAAGTAACACAATAATGTTCATTTTCTAGATGGGTCTAAAGGCAGAGAAGGCACAGGTCTTTTACTATCTTCTAAAATAAAGGAATTTAAGTATTATTTTATTTCAACATTTGCTGCCAAAATAGCTTAAAGGACACAGGCATAAGAGATTAGGTTAAAAGTCATGTTAAGGATCCATATTTCAGAGGACTCAGTAAAAGGCTAAGCAATGATTTTATCTACACAGCTGTAAGCATACAAAATTTCCAGATGCCCAGCTAGGCAAACAGTTCTGTGAACTGCAGAAAATAAATGATGATGTACAGAAGGCCTTTCCCAGCATCTATGCAGATATGTAATATATTTAACACTGGTTGGAGTTTTGCAAGTTTTCTTCTCAAACTCTACTTGGTCCATACAATATGATGTTTCTTTCAGTCTTAGAACTTATATTCTAAACAGTAAGCCCATAAAATTAACTCTAGTTTTTTTTCAAATCCTAGGCCCAAAATGTAAATCTCTTGCAGTTTCTCAGTGCCTGGAAAGTAGAAGTAGTTTCCTTAAATTATAGAGTTTTCAGACAAAAAAAAAAAAAGAACCAATTTTGGTGAATCTTTCCCCAGGAACATTTAATGCAAGGGGCATCATCTCACATAAGATGTTTGACGAAAAATATTTTATAAGCATTATATAAGCATTTATGCTACAGGCCCCAAATGATCACAAGAATACCAGCACTGTCCAGCATCAACAGGACTGGAATGGAGACTTAAAGGGAGCTTTAGATACTGACGTGGTAACTTCAAAGATTTACGCAAATATTCAAAATAATATGACTCAGAATCAAGAAGTTTGGTGAAGTGTTCGGAATGCGACATTCAGGAGGGAAGTCGGAAAAAAATTCCAATGCCTAGTGTGGAATAATTCCTTTTGTATGACAGTGTGAAGGTCACTGTGACAGAAAGCTTTATAGCACAGCATTAGGCACATAATGTGTAACAATGCATATAAAATCCTGTCCTTCTTCACATTATTTCTGATTTAGTTCTTTGGTATTAAATTTACATCTCTGATAACTGAAAAATATTTAATAACATTCACAATGAGAGCACTGCATTTAATGAAACAAGGTTTTGCCCAGAAATTCAAGACTTGCATTGCAACAGAAACAGCAATCAGTTACTTTGCATTTAAACAAGTAATTATTAGGTAAAGAAAGGAGAGGAAATTTTCATATTGGTATGTTATGTCGGATATTTTAAAATTATTCCCATAAAGCTAGTCAAAAGGTTTGGACACGTAGAGTCTTCAGAAAACCTAAGTGCAACTGCAGGTGAGACCAAAATTAAATCAGGTTTTAAAAATTAGTGATCCTCTTGTCCAGCTGACCATTTATTTACAATTATATTTCTAAAACACTCGTGGCTCCAAATCAAATTTGTCCGTGCCAAGGCTGGCACTGCTGTTCACAGGTTATTACAATTGGATGAGACAACCTCATTTGAGGGACCCAAATTTAGGGAATGTCAATGTACTCTAAAATACATATTTCAATCAAGATACTTATATGTGTATATTATATATGTTTATATTATATTGTATATTATATATGTGCACATTATATATTATATATGTGCACATTATCTGTATTGTAATATATATTGTATACATATTGCATCTATATAGTATCCAAATTATTCATATCACATGCAATATATAGTGCATGAAGTTATGTATATTTAAATATTTCATATATAATTCTGAAGGATATGCTACCAAAAAAAAATTTAGAACTACATATAAAACCATTTTTGCAGAAGAAATTGTGCTGACTTTGTGTGGGGTAGAGTTAACACAGACATAGATGTTATCAGGACCTAAAAATGCTGGTTGCTTTCACTGCCAAGATAATCTACTCTTTCTAGGGTTTCCTGCCAAGTATTTATATACTCCTCTGTATTTATATGTGTTGGTATTACAACTCAACAGAACCAGAGGTCCCACTCAGCTGTAAGACTTTTTGTTTAATAGTAGAATAAGAAGGTGAACAAAAGATAAAGGCCTTTAATAGCTCTGAGTACTATCTCAAACAACAACTACCCATACAAGAAAATTATTTCCATTCTACTCTTATTTCCAGTGTAAAAGTTTACGTGTAAACAATTTTCACCTGATTTCATTTACTCCACTTGTGATGTTTAATTTAACTAGATATTTTCTCTTTTAAATTATGTACAGAAAATATGGTCACACAGGTTGACTTTGACAGATGAAGTGAACCATAGTCACCAAATAAACTTGCTTACCACAGATTTTACTTTTATTAATCCAAAATAACCTGATCTTAAATTTTATACTAATCAATCAGCTTAATGCAGTTCAAGTTCTCAAAGTCTTCTAGTCTGAATAGACAATGCTAATCAACACCTACATCTAAGAATGACACAAGCTTGAACACGGAGGAAGCAGTTGACTCTGCCAAAATATCTGGTTTAAAGTTCCATTTTTTTATTCCTAGCTTCTTGAAGTTTTTTTCTCCTTTCAAAAATGATTTATGAAAATAAGATTCACATTTATCCTCCTTTATTTGCTCTTGATTTAGTTCTTCAAGCAGAACATTTCTTGTGGTTTAGTGTCTACTACTAAAGCATTTGTATAGTTCTGTGGTCCTGTTCATCTTCCCAGAGTGTCTGTGTGGTATCATTCAGTTCTTCCACATTTTTAAAGAGTGAGAAGATAGCACTTACAATTTTTCTAAAGAGTATAAAGCAAAAACACTACTTCTTTTTTTTACGTGTGCATTAAATGGAATCTATGTCAAAAGATAAATAAATAACCACAAATAAAACTCTTCAGGCTTCAAAAGAGCTAAAAGAGGAATATATTCTTAGTTCTCTTCCCATCTACATTTTATTTTATATAATGAATTCAAAATACAAAGAAACATATAATTAAATTAGCAGATCTTTAAATTTAGTGCAGCCATTTATTGATATTTCTTTGAATTACCTTATTAGAATTGCTTCAAGTTCAGTTCTCAGGCCATACTAGACTTCTCTGCATTGAAAACAAACAAAATGTTCCCTTTCTTATATGTTGTATTTCAATTGTTTATCAAGGCAGTCACACTGGAAACACATAATACTAACTTTTTAAAATAAGTTCTTGATGCTGTTATTTCCTTATTAAAAGGAAAGAGTTTTAAAAGAAGGAAAACCATAATACATTAGAAAGTGCACTCCCATAATATGGGCTGCAGCAGCAACATGTAGATTGTCTGCATGCTATGCATAAATAATTAAAAACCTAAAATAGGCCTTTATAGATAAATCCCTGCTGCAGAAAATATCAGTAGATGAAATTGTTCCCACATGCTATGTTAATGAGATTCACCTGTTAAGCAAATCCAACTGATTAATACCTGCTGGTTTTGAACAGAAACACCTCTGATGATTAGCACAGCTCCTTTTTTGTTCCTTAAAATTACCTTAAGGTGCTGATATTGTAAGTCTTGAAGAGAGCTAGGAGCTTCCAAAAATGTGGTGCATGCAGTCTTTTGAATAAATTTTTAATCAAAAGATGAAGGGGAGAAAGCCCTTCACATTTTTACCTTCTTCCCTAGAATCCTTATAGCATTTCATCACTGTGGAGAGTTTGAAGATATGCTGCTTAATGCATTTACCATGCTGTCAGAATGATCTAGTTCACTTTTCCTCCCGGCATTCAGCCGTACACCTCGCATTACAGACATTTTCCTTAGTTTCTAAGCCAGATATTTTCCAGCCAGATACAGATGTCTGAGGGAAATCTAAGGGTAATTTTCAACAGAAGGGATGCTGTATCAGTGAGATGCATGGAAAGACTGCATCCTGCAGAACATACTTCTTTTGCTTCTTGGCCAGTGCATTATCCCAGCAGGTAAAAGTACTTTATAGTAACAAGTGAGTAGATAGGGAAGCAGGGCAGGGATTGGTGGATTAGTGGCAAATCCTTTTATCTGCTCAGCAGAGCAAAGCAATGATGCTACTTCCATTAACAGGAAGCATTCTAATTGCAAGTACAAGCTATTTTATCATGCTGATGTTCCTGTGCACACATGCATACAGTTTGAGTATCCTATCCAATTTTGCCTCATTTTTATAGCACTGTATAATCATCTCAATATGACTTGGGCTGAGGCATGAACAGGTATGGTATTTATTTTGGCCTATGCAAAGAGGTTATATTTTTTGTGAATAGACATGTATAATATTGTATATTGGAGTATGAATCCCAATATTAACAGTTAGATTGTGCCTGGGCCAGTCTGACCCTTGCTGCTGCTGGGCTAAAGGCGGCAGCTGTGGTGTGTCACCCCAGAGACACCTCTAGCTTGCTGGTGGTTGCAGCTGAACGAGTCCAGGCTGTTAGGNCAGCCCAATGACCTCTGGACATCTTTTGAATTTGACCAACCACACCACGGCCTTCCTGGAATGTTGAACCTGATTGACAGGACTCACTCAGCAAGAGGCGAGGGGGAAAGGAGAGAGGCATGGCACACCTGGGGAAGGGACCCGGAAGTTTAAGACAGGATATTACCACACGCCGCAACAATTGTAAAATACAAAAAATTCCTTTGTTTTGGAGGTAGACCAAATTTAAAAAATTAAAAATTCTGAGCCACTGCAAACATTTGCTTTGAGGATGCCTAGAGGGATTGAAATTATCTTTATCTTATAGTTGCAGCTCTCTTACACTGTTAAATTTAATGAAAATTTAATTTAAATTATTTGTATATAGCAATACATTCATTATGAGGTACCTGGCTTTCTATTTTTTAATTTTCTTTTCCTGACAATTGGTCAGAGAACTCTATGTGGAAAAACTGCCACATGCTGACCTCTGTTTTCAGTCTATACTCAGAATCTTTACTGTCATAGCTTAAAGTTCCTGGAGTTAAAAAGAATTTAAAAATAAAAATAAATAAAAACTACAAAAGTAGCTCCTGTATATTCGTTGAACTTCCCAAAATTTTCATCTGCCTTGCACTTTGTGTTGTAAAGAGTCTCTTAAACCATGGCAACTACAATCAACAGATAGTGATGGAAAAGTAGGAATTTCTGTGTGCTTCACACTCAGTTTCCCTTATCCTATTATTTCTCTTATAATGGAAATCTTGTTGTGTTTATACAACAATAAAGTCAACTATCTTAGTCATCTCTAAAAGATTAGTTATTAGGTAGCAATATTTCCCTTTCCTTCCTTAGCAGGCAGTCTGTTTTTCACTTTGTATTCATTATTTTTGATCAATATAGCACTTTCACAAAGGAAGATATGATCTTCATACAGGTAAAGAAAAATTTAGGTTTGCATGAAAGCATGGTAATCTCCAATACTCACTAGTGCTTGGGACTTGAATGTAGAGCATGTTTTCTGTTTGTTCCAGGATTACTTCTATTTTTTATTGTTAAATTTCCTCCGTAGGAACATAGCATTCCAAATCATCTGTAGTAGCTTCCCAGTAACATTACGGGACCAAATACACTCTCAGATATGAAATATCTGGTCTTACAGGACCAAATACACTCACAGTTTTCATACGAAAACAAGATTGCACATGCAGTTTTATGACAATGTAAATATAATATACGCTGCACTGCATGTGCATGATGTTCTTTCACATGTGTTCTTAGTTGTAGGCTATATGCAGAATTACAGAATAATTGTTCTGACTTCTATCAAATAGAGAGAAATGCAGCATTGAAGGTGTTGCCTGCACATATTCAATCCCTGATGAAAACCAAGAGACTGGAAGATCTGTTCCATGCACATTTCCTGTGCAGAGGGACTTGTCCGTATTATTGGTCCTATTCATTCTGATTTTCATAGCATGTTAGTTTTCTTTACATGTTAGTTTTGTGATTATTTCAGGAAGAAGGAGTTTTTAAACAGAAGGAGTTCAAGTTATGCCTTCAAGAGCTAGATGGTGACTTGCATGGACTGCGCCAAGAAAAGAAATAAAAAGGTAGGACCTGAAAAGCGGTTAAAGCAGAAAGGTTTGGCTGGTTGATTGGTTGAAATTGTGTCACAGGATTTAGGAATTCACATATCCTGTCAGTCAACATCTGAGGAGAAGTGAGAGAGAACCAGTCACTTTAGTTCTTTCTTCAGTCTAAAATTGCTGAGTCCCCAGTCCATTATCCTAATGCTGCACAAATGTTCCAAGACAAGTAGAGAGCCACACAGTTCTACAGCATTTTCTTGTCTGGTCAAGAAATTGTGAAGAAGGACTGAGAGTGGAATTGTGGATTCAGGTTTCCATCTTACTTAGCATGCCAGCCTACAGAGCTGCAATGTCTGAAAGATGTACACTCCCTGTCCCTCCATACCCTTGTCAAGAGCAAGCAAACACCGTAAAAGTGATCAATTTCCAACTGCAAGCCTTTCCCCTTGAAGCAATGCAACCATTGTGCCTGTCTATGAAACACACAATCTGCATTCAAGGTTTTTGGGCAAATTGGAATTTTACTGTTTTTCAGCTTAACAAAATGGATCTCTGTGTATTGAGGACAGTTTATATTTTCATCAATAAGAAACTGCAGCTGTGGAACAGAAGCTGTCACAAGGCATTGACCTGCTGCAACAGCACTACAAGTAAAGTTTGTATGAAACTGTAATGAACACACATCAAGATAATGGGAATATGAGTGCAGACAGAATGAGTGTTCAGGGAAATTTCTTTTAAATTTGCAGTCTGATGTGTGTCATTATTCAGCATTCTAAAGAGAGGATAAGGAACATAACCAAAAAATCTGAGCAATTGTTTTGAACTAATTTTTTTGTTGTCAGAAAACATTATCTCATTTGCCTCCAGCAATAATTTCAATAATTTAAAAACTACTTGGTGTATATCAAGTCACTGTTTATCCATGCCACTTAGCAGAATGCAGTATTCTCATGAGGCTTTGGGCTACAAACTTAATGTACAGAACCACCTATGAGCTGTCTATGAGACCTGAGGAATTGTATCCAGCTCATGTGTGGATGGTCAAGTACAGACCAGTAGACACATCTATACAATATATGTGTACATACATATTGTATGTACACACATATATATTCTCAATAGTGGAGCTCCACCCTGCTCAGCCAAACTGGGGAGGAGGATGAGTAAATTGGTGCTTTCTGGATTTGCAGGAGTGTCTTGTGTATCTGCCTGTAATCTCTGTGGCCAGTTAAGCATACACGTGTTTATTTATGTGTGCTCTATCTGTGTGCATGTGTGCAGGAATACATTTTCAGCCTTGCTACTGCTGAACCTGGGGACATGGAAATGTGGCAGACTCACCTCTCTCATTCTGTCAGATCTGGTATGATGTATTTTCTACAAACAGTTAATTATATATAAATATGATTAATCTTTTATCAACACACAGTGGCGCCTATTGTATCAGAGAGAGTCTGAGCTATACAGAAAGTATCTGTTGGCAATGGCTATATCAGTAGCTTTTCACTCCCATTGTCCCTGCAATTAGAGAGAAACATTAGCTTCAGTGTGGAAAGCCTGGTTTCTTCCAAATGATATCTGTATGATAATGAAATTCATAAGTTCTTTGTAATTTTGCTCGCTCTGGTGATTTTAATATGCCATTGTGACAATTTTAGGTAGTTTGAATAAATAAATATTTGTGTAGAATACATAGTCAAAACAATTTTTGTTTCAAGGTTGCAAGGTAGATTATGAATGCATTAAATTCCAACACACAATTTTGTTCTTCCTGGTTGAATTTTTATGACTGCAATATTTTTGTTTTGATTATTTTTTCTTCCTCACAGACACACGGAATGCTCTTCAGCTTAGTTGGATGCAGTTGACTCTTTATTTTGCATATCAAATTCATTAACTATCATTCTGTTAAAACTGTTAAAATTATGATGCCGTGATTTTGCTGTAAAATTCAGTCTGATTCACCAAAACCAAGTTAATATTTTTTCACCATCTGATAATGATGTATGCTTTACTATGTGTTAGATAACTTGAGGATGTTAAAGAAGCTTTAGATTTCTAAATAGATGGGTTTTCATTACTGGCCGCACAAAGGATGATCTCTTGTTTTTAATTCATTATGTCAGTACTGCTCTTAGTCCTTGAAATATCTCTGCTGTACAGCTTGGACAAAGCCAACACAAGCATTTTAAATAATGACTATTTTCTACTTCACAACTTTGAACAGATTGAAAAAAAGAAGATATTCTAAGTCTTTTTAGCAGAAGAATATACTGTTGTTTTGGCTGAACACTCTAACACTTCAAAGCCTCTCTAACACTTCAAAGCTTCTGCACAACCACTTTTCAAAATGGTTCAATGCTTTTATAGACTTTTTAACACAAGAGCAGTGAGCAAGTGTTATAGACAACTTCCCATTTTATTTAAAAAAATCACATTAAAAAAAATACCAGGAGCCCTTCTGCTCTTTAGAAGACACTGACTCACTGTTAAAGTGCCTAGAACAGCTCTGCAAGCAAACAATGGAGTAAACAAATGGAGGAAAATGCACCCTGCTGCTCTGTAAGCATCTCTCACAGTACACAGCCATTGGTGTTGAGAGGTGAGGGACGCAGCCTTGCACAGGTAGGCTTGGGTATTTAAGGCTGAGGAGGAAGTTGATGGTTCTTGCTGATAGCTCTCTCATATGGAGCAAAAATCAAATATTCATGAGGTTTCATTTCAAAAGTTTCAAAAAGAGAAGAAAAAAATTGAGTTAGTTAAGCAGTAGAAATATATCTATAGACCCTCATTTGCCAAGAGAACATGGAAGCAAGGTCATTAATGGAAACACAAATATAGGAATGGCACAATTTCCAGCGCCCAGTTGAGTCCATGTGGTGGGAAAATTGGCAAGAAAGAATTGTAAGTGTGGAATCAGTTTCTTCTTCTATATCTTCCACTGTGGTTAGCAATGTAGTTTTTACTTTTTAATCAAATTATATGTTCTGATATTTAAAAGACCATGCCACTGACTAGAATATAATTTGTGGGATTATTCTTTTTAAAATTACCCCCTGAATGTGTCCAAAAGGGGGTTCTATTTTTTACATGCTGTTAGACTATGAGACATAAATCATCTTTTATTTTATGTATATGTGGTTAACCTCCAGTTTCAAGGAGAAGAGTGCCCTTCTTAAAATGGTGACTAGTAAACTTTCACCATATGAGGTGACTGATAAGTAGTCACAAATATGTGTATCAGGAAGAATCTGTAAATTACTGTAATTTTTCATGTCCATGAATGCCTACACCTACCTAAAAGAATTCTTTTGATCTTCATAATTTCTAGATTTCTCTATCCTTTGGTATTTTAATAACATCCATTTTAATAAATTATGAC
>WBNQ01049761.1:4940-32599 GCA_013401375.1 Spizella passerina | reverse complement strand
TGGCAAATAGCAAATGTAAGCAAGCAAAACCTACATTTAAGTGCTTACACAGGTTGATCCCTTCTTTCTTGTCACAGTCTGAGAGCATCCCTCATGCAAAACAGCTTCTCCTGCTCAGCCATGGTGGGATCAGCTTGTTCCTGCCTGCTGGGGCTCACTAGACAAGATCAGTGTGGATATATTGGTGAGATGCTCTTTCTAGCAGCTGGCATTTAAAGACACCTCGAGCTAAAGTGCTCAAAAGCCCACCATGGGTATATTATTCATATCGATTCTCATAGGGACTGAGTTGGAGATTGGGTTAAATCTCAGATGGGAGGATTATATCACTTCTGAGTTTATAGCTGGCATTAACTCTGGACTTTCTCATTACTTGTATAAAAGTGAGCCCCTTTTTGAATCTTTTATGGCCTGGCTTGATTAAAAGTGGGATGAAAGCAGAAACAATTTTAATGGCTTTAGTGCTCACTGGTATAAAACTAGCGCAAGAAGAGAAATTGTTCCTACAGTGCCTCATCCCAGATGAATGTGAGATTGAGAGAAAACACATTAGCAGAAAGAAAGAATTGACTCATTTACCTATTAGTTACATTCAAGGTTACTTAGTTAAGCGTTCATATAATGTTTTCTTACAGGAGACAGCTTTGTTTCCTTATTTTCAAACACAGCAGCTCATCTTGCTTTCCATCAGCATAGACAAAAATATCAGGTGAGAGAAAACAAGTTGTTTTTTTCCAGCTGCATGTGTCGAGGAGCCTCCCTGGCATGCAGCCCCCATACAACACTGCCTTCTACTTTGTCCTGTGCTCAAAAGACCGATTCAGTGACCTGCTAATGCCATACGCCTGGGGCTGGGGAGTGCTGGGGGATGATGGGGGAGAGGCAAGAAACTGTCTGCTCCCTCCTCTGCCTGCAGAGACATGGGGAAATGTCATCCCAGGCCTGCATACAAGCACGGCAGCCTCAACCTAGCCTGAGGTTTGGCCAGTTTTTGCCTTTCTGTAAACAGTAAGTAGGTGTGAGCTTTCAAAGAACTCCCTGCTAAGGGGATTTGTACTAGCCAGAGGTCCTCAGGGCTTGTATATCCTCAGCAACTCCATCCAAAGAGATTGTACCCAGTGCCCTACATGCCCCACAAAGACAGCCTTCACCTCGGCACAGGGCCACCTCCACACCTAAAAGAGGCAATTGGGGTCTCCATGCCTCAGACACTGGTAAAAGCATTCCTGAAAGGGGTTACTGGTTTTGAGGATTGGCTTTTCAGTTACTGCTTTGGGTTGAGGATATCGGATGTTGGTGGCAGCCAGGTGATCTAAGCCTTCTGACAGTACTGTGCTAACCAGCTCTAGTTGCCTCTCCAATTACTTACTTTCCTGGTGGAAAGGTTTTGTCTTTACAGTTTAGTCCTGGAGATTAAAAACCATGGACATTCTTCCTGCTCTAGAACTCAGTAGGAAGGGCCCTGAAGGGCAAGTTTTTTTAATTCGGTCATGTCTCTGGAAATTAGACAAGGTTCAGAGNCGACTCAAGAGCAGGTAGTCAGAAACAAGAGCCCAAATTTATGAATACAGGGTACATGGAATTTTGTATTTAAGATGCCAAAGTTGCATTTATTGTGTCATGCACAGAGTAAGAAGTTTGCCACTTCATCACAATGGGAACCTAAGCTGCAGAGTGCTTAGGGCCCAGTTTGGTCTCTGAATGTATTGAAAGATATCAGAACATGTTGGCTGAGGGTTTGTTTTGGATTTGCACAAGTAGACTTACTCAGCACTGCCACTGAAAGTGGCATTTTGAACAGTAAATTAAGAAATCTTAATGAAATCAAGGGAGAGGAAAGCAGAAGATGAAGTATTTTTGCTTGGTTGCTGCATACAGGAATGGGTCGCTGTAGTACCAAACCCTATCTTTTACACATCTGAGAGCAAAAATTACTTACTTATTCTGTATTTTCAACTTTTTTTTTGCCAAGTTTTTAGTCAAGCATGGGTATGTATTAAAAGTTGTCTGAAAGAGCCATATTTGTGTGAATTCAGCTCATTCCAGAGCCCGCCGTGTTGGCAAATAGCAAATGTAAGCAAGCAAAACCTACATTTAAGTGCTTACACAGGTTGATCCCTTCTTTCTTGTCACAGTCTGAGAGCATCCCTCATGCAAAACAGCTTCTCCTGCTCAGCCATGGTGGGATCAGCTTGTTCCTGCCTGCTGGGGCTCACTAGACAAGATCAGTGTGGATATATTGGTGAGATGCTCTTTCTAGCAGCTGGCATTTAAAGACACCTCGAGCTAAAGTGCTCAAAAGCCCACCATGGGTATATTATTCATATCGATTCTCATAGGGACTGAGTTGGAGATTGGGTTAAATCTCAGATGGGAGGATTATATCACTTCTGAGTTTATAGCTGGCATTAACTCTGGACTTTCTCATTACTTGTATAAAAGTGAGCCCCTTTTTGAATCTTTTATGGCCTGGCTTGATTAAAAGTGGGATGAAAGCAGAAACAATTTTAATGGCTTTAGTGCTCACTGGTATAAAACTAGCGCAAGAAGAGAAATTGTTCCTACAATGCCTCATCCCAGATGAATGTGAGATTGAGAGAAAACACATTAGCAGAAAGAAAGAATTGACTCATTTACCTATTAGTTACATTCAAGGTTACTTAGTTAAGCGTTCATATAATGTTTTCTTACAGGAGACAGCTTTGTTTCCTTATTTTCAAACACAGCAGCTCATCTTGCTTTCCATCAGCATAGACAAAAATATCAGGTGAGAGAAAACAAGTTGTTTTTTTCCAGCTGCATGTGTCGAGGAGCCTCCCTGGCATGCAGCCCCCATACAACACTGCCTTCTACTTTGTCCTGTGCTCAAAAGACCGATTCAGTGACCTGCTAATGCCATACGCCTGGGGCTGGGGAGTGCTGGGGGATGATGGGGGAGAGGCAAGAAACTGTCTGCTCCCTCCTCTGCCTGCAGAGACATGGGGAAATGTCATCCCAGGCCTGCATACAAGCACGGCAGCCTCAACCTAGCCTGAGGTTTGGCCAGTTTTTGCCTTTCTGTAAACAGTAAGTAGGTGTGAGCTTTCAAAGAACTCCCTGCTAAGGGGATTTGTACTAGCCAGAGGTCCTCAGGGCTTGTATATCCTCAGCAACTCCATCCAAAGAGATTGTACCCAGTGCCCTACATGCCCCACAAAGACAGCCTTCACCTCGGCACAGGGCCACCTCCACACCTAAAAGAGGCAATTGGGGTCTCCATGCCTCAGACACTGGTAAAAGCATTCCTGAAAGGGGTTACTGGTTTTGAGGATTGGCTTTTCAGTTACTGCTTTGGGTTGAGGATATCGGATGTTGGTGGCAGCCAGGTGATCTAAGCCTTCTGACAGTACTGTGCTAACCAGCTCTAGTTGCCTCTCNGTTTTGTTGGCTTTCTATTACCAAGGCTATTTTCATGCAAATGAGGTCATAGTCTACCTGCTCCTTCTGCTCCTGCCTCATCTGCAGACCTAATCCGCTCTGCCTAATAGTCCCGTTGGTTGCTATAGCAATGATAAAGTGGTATGAAAAAGCCAGGGTGATACTTAAATGTATGTCTGGTATTACATTTTTCATTCTTTCTCCTGGGAAAGAGAAACCAAATAATGAGAGGTTTGCTGGTTTTTTTTTTCTTTTGGGTTTTTATTTTTTGGTGTATTACGGTTTTATCAAAAGCTTTAACTGTGGGCTTTTTGGACCCTGGATGCAATCTTCTCTCAGCACCCTTTTAGACTGGTAATTTTGCGACTCAAGAGCAGGTAGTCAGAAACAAGAGCCCAAATTTATGAATACAGGGTACATGGAATTTTGTATTTAAGATGCCAAAGTTGCATTTATTGTGTCATGCACAGAGTAAGAAGTTTGCCACTTCATCACAATGGGAACCTAAGCTGCAGAGTGCTTAGGGCCCAGTTTGGTCTCTGAATGTATTGAAAGATATCAGAACATGTTGGCTGAGGGTTTGTTTTGGATTTGCACAAGTAGACTTACTCAGCACTGCCACTGAAAGTGGCATTTTGAACAGTAAATTAAGAAATCTTAATGAAATCAAGGGAGAGGAAAGCAGAAGATGAAGTATTTTTGCTTGGTTGCTGCATACAGGAATGGGTCGCTGTAGTACCAAACCCTATCTTTTACACATCTGAGAGCAAAAATTACTTACTTATTCTGTATTTTCAACTTTTTTTTTGCCAAGTTTTTAGTCAAGCATGGGTATGTATTAAAAGTTGTCTGAAAGAGCCATATTTGTGTGAATTCAGCTCATTCCAGAGCCCGCCGTGTTGGCAAATAGCAAATGTAAGCAAGCAAAACCTACATTTAAGTGCTTACACAGGTTGATCCCTTCTTTCTTGTCACAGTCTGAGAGCATCCCTCATGCAAAACAGCTTCTCCTGCTCAGCCATGGTGGGATCAGCTTGTTCCTGCCTGCTGGGGCTCACTAGACAAGATCAGTGTGGATATATTGGTGAGATGCTCTTTCTAGCAGCTGGCATTTAAAGACACCTCGAGCTAAAGTGCTCAAAAGCCCACCATGGGTATATTATTCATATCGATTCTCATAGGGACTGAGTTGGAGATTGGGTTAAATCTCAGATGGGAGGATTATATCACTTCTGAGTTTATAGCTGGCATTAACTCTGGACTTTCTCATTACTTGTATAAAAGTGAGCCCCTTTTTGAATCTTTTATGGCCTGGCTTGATTAAAAGTGGGATGAAAGCAGAAACAATTTTAATGGCTTTAGTGCTCACTGGTATAAAACTAGCGCAAGAAGAGAAATTGTTCCTACAGTGCCTCATCCCAGATGAATGTGAGATTGAGAGAAAACACATTAGCAGAAAGAAAGAATTGACTCATTTACCTATTAGTTACATTCAAGGTTACTTAGTTAAGCGTTCATATAATGTTTTCTTACAGGAGACAGCTTTGTTTCCTTATTTTCAAACACAGCAGCTCATCTTGCTTTCCATCAGCATAGACAAAAATATCAGGTGAGAGAAAACAAGTTGTTTTTTTCCAGCTGCATGTGTCGAGGAGCCTCCCTGGCATGCAGCCCCCATACAACACTGCCTTCTACTTTGTCCTGTGCTCAAAAGACCGATTCAGTGACCTGCTAATGCCATACGCCTGGGGCTGGGGAGTGCTGGGGGATGATGGGGGAGAGGCAAGAAACTGTCTGCTCCCTCCTCTGCCTGCAGAGACATGGGGAAATGTCATCCCAGGCCTGCATACAAGCACGGCAGCCTCAACCTAGCCTGAGGTTTGGCCAGTTTTTGCCTTTCTGTAAACAGTAAGTAGGTGTGAGCTTTCAAAGAACTCCCTGCTAAGGGGATTTGTACTAGCCAGAGGTCCTCAGGGCTTGTATATCCTCAGCAACTCCATCCAAAGAGATTGTACCCAGTGCCCTACATGCCCCACAAAGACAGCCTTCACCTCGGCACAGGGCCACCTCCACACCTAAAAGAGGCAATTGGGGTCTCCATGCCTCAGACACTGGTAAAAGCATTCCTGAAAGGGGTTACTGGTTTTGAGGATTGGCTTTTCAGTTACTGCTTTGGGTTGAGGATATCGGATGTTGGTGGCAGCCAGGTGATCTAAGCCTTCTGACAGTACTGTGCTAACCAGCTCTAGTTGCCTCTCCAATTACTTACTTTCCTGGTGGAAAGGTTTTGTCTTTACAGTTTAGTCCTGGAGATTAAAAACCATGGACATTCTTCCTGCTCTAGAACTCAGTAGGAAGGGCCCTGAAGGGCAAGTTTTTTTAATTCGGTCATGTCTCTGGAAATTAGACAAGGTTCAGAGCAAGGGCTTAAGGGTTTTTCATCCTGTAGGTCAGCTAAAAGGTAAGGGGAGACTTTGCTTGCTGGATTGATGTGTGCAATAGGAATGGCTGCCACCTGCCAAGCCATGATGATCCCAAAAAGCACAGGTCCAGAGGCTGCGTCTCCAAGGGAATAAACCAAAGATCAAAGGACAGCTGTTGTCTGAGTGCTTGGAAACAGCAGCAAAGAGGTGCTGGAGTGGTGAAACAAGGTGTTTGTGGGGCACACAGAAAGCCTTGAGACATGCACTTCGTGGCCACTCTCATTCCTGGTAGAAATGCCTGGCAGAGCTGTAGTGCTCTCACCTTCCAGAATGGATTCAGGTGGTTGTGGATGCTCTTGATGGTGATATCAGAGAACTAGCTGAAGTGAAACTTGCCCTCTTAGACATGAGAAACAGCTGCTGTCTGAGAAATGCTGAGAGCCTTTGGAGAGGCTGCATTCTCCATCCTTTCTCTTCAATTCTGCTTTTGTGATTTAGATGTGTTGCGAAGGTCTGGCAAAAGAGATCCTAGCACATAGTGGGAGTTGAATGTGCTGTTGTCTGTTAGTCATTATATATATATTTTTTTATTCATTTTGGCACTTTCCGGAGAGTTTTTCCCCCCACATTGTGTAGGCTGCCATCTTCCTTTCTTTCTTTGTAGCAAGCATGTGGGCGCAGCCTTGCTTACACTCCGAGCAACTGGGGAACCACCATAAATGTAGCTTATCCGCTTTCTGATACATTTTCTTTTGCGTTGGTTTGGATTTGTGCATCGTCAGTAACATCTGTTCTGCTTTAGTGGCATACAGTTTTCCGAGTCTAATTAGCTGGCTGCTTGTAATCAGGACTATTTCAACTGTTGTCATTCTGAATGTTCTTTTTCCCTTTTTTTTAATACCACATTTGCCTGATTGACCTTTTTTGTTGTTTTTTTTCTCTGTCTTTCTATCGGGCTGCTCCAGGAGCCATGGCTAATCATCTTATAACCAATGCTCTGCTTCGTCCTCATGGCACTAACAACCCTTATAATACATTGCTCGGGGAATCGGCGGTCTATAACAACCCTTCTGTCAGCATGTACAACGCACAAGGTGTGCTGGAGTTTCTCTCTAATTTTTCTAGTGAGAATTCCATTTTCTGTGGCTTATTTTGGCCCATTTCTTTCTTTTTTTTCTTCCTTTTACTTTTTCTCTCCCCACGCACACACACTTTTTTTTTTGGAACTGGGCACAAAAAAAAGATCCTCTCCCCTCCCTTTCATTTCAGTGCATCTTTCCATATTCCAGATGCTATTTTTCCATGAGCAATCCAATTCACTTTGAAAGACTTTTGTCAGTTTTACTCAAAGCATTCACAGTATTTTGATTTTGATTTTCTTTTTTCAGTCTCCTTGCTTTTGTATTGTTTTGGACTTGTGTGTGTGTGTGTTTTGTCAGACACATCCATTCCTCTCTTTGTTGTCAGCGCATTTCCTTGTTAAAACCATTCATTTCAGAAACAAGAGCACCGCTGAAGGTAAGTGAAGCTAAACTGGCCTTTGCCACCAAAGCTGCTCTCATTTGAAATGGCCTGCAGAAATGTGGCCAGCAGTGCGCTGGTTTGCACAGGGAGTAAAATGCAAAATAAAACAAAACTGCCCTTGATCTCTAAGAAAAATGACAGTTGGAGCAAGAAGTGTAGGCAAGCTCCAAAGAGCAGAGCTGAGATAAGAAATGTTTTGCCGTTTGCATTTATACATTTTATCTGTGTTGTTATGGGGAAAAAAAATAATTGAAAGGAGGTGTAGTGAATCTAGATAATATTTGATATCCTCCTTTTGGCAACAGAAAAGAGACAGGCAGAATCAGTTGTACCTGATGGAGCTTTCTGCTATGGAAATCACTCTTCTGTCACCTACATGTTTGTCTCTGCTCTGGCTTCTGTGGGAAGGGACAATGTTTGTAAGCTGATGTCCTGGTGCTTCTGTGAGGGACAGGCAGATGTGTTTAAGTAGGGCCTGAGGAAGTGGGGAGTGTGAGCTCTGACAGCTCCTGTCTCTTGGTGGCTCCATCCTGCTCTGCCCTTTCCATGGGATTATTTTTTCGGTCTTCCTTGTCAGGTGGCTGAATCACTGCAGAGTAGCTCTGCATTCCAGTGCAAGTGTGCCAGCACTCTGTCAGCTCTCTGCTCTCAGTGAAGGCATCACTTCCCAGCAAAGGATATCTAAGAGAGGGAAAATAATGATGGTGTCCTGGTTCAGAGTAGTCAACCCAGGACACATGGTTATAATGTAAGCAGGAAAGCCCCCTTTGTACTCTATGGCAGCATGTTGTTTATGACAGAAATAGATGTTGAACTGTATCAGTAGGGTATTTGCATTCAAAGCACAAGGAAAGCACATGTGTTTAACCTTTTTGTTGTTCATTAATTTCCAAAACTATGCTAACTTTGTGCAATAAATTTGTTTCCAAGAATGCTTTTTTGAAAAGGGGCTACTGTTAAACATGAAATGCTGTGAGTTTTAAGATTTTCAGTGTACTGCAAATGTGGAAATGAGCTTTGATGTTCTGACTAGTTTCTTGCATGATAACCTTGAGGTATGGGAGTCTTTTAAATCAAATGGCAACAGGTAATGCTGGGTCAGCATTCACATTAAGAGGAATCCTGATGTTCAGGTCTGGGTGCTTCTGCCCAGGTAATATGGGCATATATGTGTGTTACATTTATTTTAATAATTTTATGGTCTTCAAATTTTTAATACTAAAATCTGACACAGTTACCTGAGCTAACAGAATGTTATTCCACAAAAACAGCATAATTTGTTTGCAAATGCTATTCTGTTCAACACAGTTAGATAAGTAACAGAGAAACCTGTCCAGGCTTCATCCATGGGAAGTGAAGAAAGAGAATGGGACCACCCTGGTCCCATTTAAGCTCCTGGAGCTTTGCCATTGACTTCAGAAGGAGCAGAACCTAACCCATTGTTTTCAGGTGGCTGTGAGTTAATTAATGACCACAGAACTGCTATAGCTATTAGTTTTCAAACTGGTTAGGTCCCTGGACAATTACAAACTGTGAATATTAGGAGATCCCGTGGCAGAAATGAAGGGTAGCAAAACCAACCAGGCCTGGTGGTCTCAATGGCCCTCTGGGGATGCTGCACCAGCAGGAATGCTAAAGCCAGGAGAGTGCATTGTAAAAGTAGATGCTGTCATCATCTCTGGGTGTGCCTTGGCTGTGGCTGGCATGCAGTGAGCATTGTAAGCTAACACCATCCAACTAACTCATTCCACATCACTAAGGCTGTGACTTTCTTTTGCACGTTCATTTACTACTTCTGGTGCTGGCCATGGATGGGGCAGGACACCCTAAGGAACAAAGGACTGATCTGCTCCACCTGTTTCTTTTCCCCTCCCCAGATACGTCTTTTAAAATACTGTCTCTGCTTAAGCCAAAGCTGCCACATCTGTGTCAGGCAATCACCAGGGGCAGGAAGTTCTAAAACTTACCCTTGAAAAGAGGTGGGGAATCAGACCCTAAAAGGCCAAATTCCAGTGACATAAGCAATTCCTTGATAGGACACAGAGTGTAGAGGGAGGAGGAGGAGGTGGTAGGCGAGGGGCCAAGTGCTCACTGTCATTGGAAACTGAGGGACATAGGCGCAATCTCTCCAAAGCAGGAAAACATCCCAACACCTTCGGTCAGAATTAATTCTGAGAGAAGGTGTCCACAAGCATTAATGACCATTAGCAAGCTCTACTTAAAATCCAACAGACAGCTGAGGAGTGGGAAGCTGAGCATTATCACTGCCTCTTCATCTTATTCTCTGACTTTTCTTGTTTTAAGCCTTTCCTAATAGTTTCTTCTAGCAATGCCATTATTCAAACTACTATTCCTCTTTTTTTTTTTCTGTTTGTTTCTTTTTTTGCCAAGTCCATGTAGTTTGCCATATGTTTGGTTAAAGTAAAAATCAGACTTACCAAAATTTGTAAAATGCCAGCAGCCCCATGATGAGCAAAGTCATACTCTTACAAAGCACTGTTGCAAAAGATGGACGGCAAAACATTTTTAGCAAGGAAACAGAATTCATTTTCAGCTACCTGGGGTTATTATACCTAACAGTAAGTAAAGCCATTCATTTTAAGACTTTGGAAGTGACATTGACAATGCCTGTCTTTTCAAGCATGACCGTTACCAACTTTAGACTTTTCCTAAATTTCCTGGCATTATTTCTTCATTTGTGTTGCACGCTGAACATTTTATAATGGCATTGGAAAACAGTTTGAATGTGATAATTTTTTAAATAAAAATGTAGATTATTGACTATTGCGCGTAAAATATTTTTTTTTCTGTCTAAAATGTCAATATTTTTAACCTGAAATAAACCTTGTAACAAATTCATGTATTCTGGGCAGTGGAAATTATTTCCGTTAACTCTCTTTTCTGCATATCATCAATTTGCTTTTTACTCATGTTTCTCCTACTGTCGCTGTAAGCTTACTTGTTGTTTTTTCTTTCCTTTTCTTCATGCTGTCGTTTAGAGCCCTACAGAGAGACAAGTATGGGAGTAAAGCTAAACATTGCATATCAAATGTAATTTTTTTTAGTTCACTTTTATTGCATCACATATAGATGATGTAGTTAATAAAGGAAATTAACCTCACAGTTTTGAAATCAAAAGACTATGAATAGACATGTATATATATGTGTATGCGTGTGAATGTATGTATGTATATATATATGTGTACATATATATATAGATGAGATTAGATGATGCTTCCTTTGTTTATTTCTCATTTTTGTGGTATCGTTTACCCAGCATAGTTTCTTGTTTAGTTGTGTATGCTTTTTTTTTTTCCCCAACTTCATGTTTTTATTTGCGAGGTCATGGCATTTTTATATGGTGTGTTTCATTGCAGCCCCCACGCTGTTCTCACTTGCAATGCCTCCCATTTTATTTCTGCACCAAACCCCAGATCTATGCATTGGCAGCAGGAGCGCAGTGCTCAGTGCCTCAATGCATACCTTACTCAGCGTAACCATCAAACAGATGCTGTTGTACCTGTCACCCATTACATACAGCCCTCCCCCAAAAATGCTCACTTTTCATTTCTCCCCAAGCATCGTGACTCGGTTGGAGAGCTTTCACCGTGAAAATCAACGGCTTTGCTCTATGTCTGTGATGGCTAGTTGATTTTTTGGCATAGCTCCCTGATTTGCTGGGAAACCCAGGATACAGCAGCACACTCTAAGCTTCAGAAACCCAAAAGGTGGCCGACACATTTGGGGCATTTCATTCAAAAGCAAGAAGAAGCCTTCAGTAGCGCTTTCCAGCCCTTGACATACAGCAACTACTCCATCGCAGATATAGACTGAATCCTGTATTTTCAGAAGGTACACATGCCATGTACTAAGCATGGTATGAGCAACTGTTCATCTGAAATTGTTAGTTTAATGGCTTCTCTGATCCACTGTGCCTTGCTGGGAGTTGCTTGCCAGTTTTTGGCAATGCCTGAAGCCCTTAGCTGAGAGGTCGATAAGTTATTTCATGCATCCCCATGCCTGCTCTCCTTCCAAGGAGACCAGCAATCCCAAAAAAGAAAGCATGGTGGCTTAACTGCTGGGCCTGATTTTCTTCTCCCTTGCCCACCCATGCTGGCATTGCTCTCAAAGCACTTCCCTGCCGTCTCCCGTAGTGCTTTGGGAAAGATCTAAGTTCCAGGCTCACATTGTCAGCATTGAGACACCTGTAGAGATGCAATAGGCAGAGCAGGGAAACCCCAAGACCCTGCTACTCCTCTCAGGTTCCCATGAGCCCACCATACCATGGCAGTGATGGTACTTGCTGTACCCTCTGCTGAACCTACTGCTTTAACTTTGCAGGTGGAATAGGGGCTATTTTTAAAGGCTTCACAAGACCCCAGAACAGCTTCCTCCAACATCAATTGTTTTAGAAAGTCCCCACCTGGCCAGTGTGGAGTAAATAATTTTGGTTGTGCCCTTAAGCCAGAAGAGGTAGGGCATTTAGCCTTGTTCCAGAAAATCCTGGGCCAGGAAGCACTTTGTGCCTCCACCTTGCTATTCCCTGAATCATGCCATTCAGTCCTTATATCTTTATCCTGACAGCGAAAGGGGAGAGCAGACTTTTTTTCCTCTAGTAAGGATACACTCCCAAACAGAGTTTTGGTAGAGATTAGCCTGGGCTGCAAATACTTTTCCCTCAGCTGAGAGGAATTGCCCCCTTCCTCCAAAGTTCCTAGGGCCAGGGCAGTTGGGACCAGCCCAGGGTCATGAATTTTTCAGCTCCCTCAGGAATACATAGAGTGCAAGAGCTGTAGGAGAATGCTGGCCAGGAGAGGTTATCCGTCCAGCTGGATGTTGCCACATCAAGTCACACACTTGACAGTGCTTTCCATTTTTTTTTTTGGGAAGCCCTGGACCACCAGCTGGTTAGATGGAGCTGCACCCTCCCATTTTGGCCACGACGCTCTCCTTGCTGCCCAGCCCCAGCAGCTGTGGCAGCCTAGGAAGGGGGTTTGAGTGTGCACATCCCGCATGAGTGTCCTGTTTGTACAAGTCACCCTCTCTTGTGTAATGTTTTTCAGAGGGGCTTCTGAACAATGCCAGGGATACAAGTGTCACGGATACTCTACCACTGAATGGTAATCACGGCAACAGCTACAGCATCGCCAGCGGCGAGTACCTCAGCAACTGCGTGCAAATCCTTGACCGTGGGTACAACCACACGGAGAACGCCCTCGAGAAAAAGATCCTGAAGGAACTCACCTCCAACTACATCCCTTCCTACCTGAACAACCATGAGCGCTCCAGCGAGCAGAGCCGCAACTTGATGAACAAACTCGTCAACAGCGTGGGCGGTGGGAGCGAGGACGATGCCATCGTGCTGGATGATGCCACCTCCTTCACCCACGAGGAGAGCCTGGGCCTGGAGCTCATCCACGAGGAGTCGGACGCCCCGCTGCTCCCTCCCCGGGTGTACTCAGCAGACAACCACCAGCCCCACCTCTACAGTCGGCGTCGCATCCCGCAAGACAACAGCGAGAGCTTTTTCCCTTTGCTGACCAACGAGCACACGGACGACCTGCAGTCGCCCAACAGGGATTCTCTCTACACCAGCATGCCCGCTCTGGCTGGCATGCCCATGACGGAAAGCGTCACCGCCAGCACCCAGACCGATCCTCCACCAGCGAAAAGCGGCGGTGGCGATGCTGACGACGTTTACTACAAAAGCATGCCCAATCTTGGCTCCAGGAACCACGTCCATCAGCTACACACTTACTACCAGCTAGGTCGAGGCAGCAGCGACGGTTTTATAGTCCCGCCAAACAAAGAGGGAACCTCTCCGGACGGCAATGCAAAAGGACCCGCTCACTTGGTCACTAGTCTATAGAAGATTCAGCAAAAATTAAGCAAAGAGACAACTAAAAGCCTCTCCGTAACACTCGGTTTACTGTTCTGAGTTAATCCAAACAGTGGTAATATTGTGTGTACTCCTAAATCTTCATGCTGTTCAAAAGGAAATTCTCAGACTTTTTTTACTGGAATTTTTAGGCCGGCCCGGAGAGGACAGTAACTGCTGTGCCCCCCTTATCTTCCCATCCTTCTTCCCTCCAGACAGACTTCATTATGTTAATGAAAGAGATAGATAGCGGCACACTTCGTGGCCTTCTCAAGTTATGCCGTGTTTGTTTAAACAATCCTTGATGCTGTGTTGCTCTTAATACCAAGGACCTGATTTAAGAGGGAAAAAAATAATAATAAAAGGCCAAAAACGTGCATTTGAAACTAGTAGCGATGACGCATCTAGATGGGAGCGCTGCGTAAAACAAGCTAGCAAAACTCTTTCTTACCAATCCAGATCTCACCATGGGTTATGGTCACTCACAACTTGGTTTCACTGCAGCGCCCTTTGCTGCGGGAGCAAACAAAACGTAAACAAATTTAATGAGACAGAAGGGAATCCTAGAATCCTGTGCTAAAGGCATATTTTACATTTTGCTGTATTAACGGATGATAAAAACTAATGGCAGAAAAAGAGAAGCGAACAATTTCTATGTAATGTACAGATACTAGCATTGCACATATAGTCTGCTTTCTGTTCCTCCAGAACTTGCGTCCCTGTTAATGTAGTGGAAAAAAAAATAAGAACTTTTTTCTGTTGTGCTGGTCTTGTAAGTTTGTCTACCAGTAGGAGCAAGGTTTTTCATAACTCTTTCCTTTTTTTTTTCTTAGTTTTGTTTTGCCTTGTCCACTGCTCCTTCTCTCTGTCCCCTTCCCATCCCAGTAAAAAAAAACCTCACTGGGCAAAAAAAAAAAAAACAAACCCAAATATCACTTTTTAAGGACCATTTTTAGTAACACCATCACCATTTCTTTTCAGCCAAGGCAGTCTTTTAATTTCCTCGCTGTATAACCTTTTTCAGCCGGCATGTTGCCAGCAGACCTTTTGGCAGACTAGAGCAGGGCAAACTTCCTCATTGTCAGTGCACAACCCGATGGTGATGATAATCCTGTGGAGCATCTCTGGCCAACAGCCCCTCAGCCAGGCCCTCGGGTCGCGTCCAGGGACTGAGGAGAGGTTTTGTAGTTGTAGTGGGGGTTCTACAGGAGACTGCCATTTCCCTGGAGGAGCAAAGGGCCTTCTCAGCCTAGTCTGGTCCCCGGTTTAGGCACTTGTACTGCAGTGGTTTAAGAAGAACATAGATTGACGCGTAGTGAGCTAAAAAGTACTTTTGCGGTGATTTTTAATTAAAAAAAGAAAAAAAAGTCCTCTGTTCATTATTTTTCCTAACAGGAAATTTATTTATTTGACCGGATTTTTAAGTAACATAGGCTTTCTGGAGGTAAATTAGCAGCACGGAATATGAATTCTTCTTTTTCTCTTTTTTTTTTTTTTTAATTTATGATCCATTTTGTACGGTCTCAGCAGTTGAATGACCTCATTACTAATATTTGTTGTAAAAGTGAAGCTTGTTTGCCAACCAATAAACAACTGATCACAATTTAGAAGATACTGTATGTATGTACTGTACAATTAATCTCTCTTATTTTGTCGTTGTTCTTCCTCTCTCCCTTAATGTCTTCACTATGAGTCTCCACTCCTTTACAGCACGGGTGAGCAATGCCGAAGAAAGGAGGCCTAAGATGAGAAATTTAAGCACAAAGGTTATGCAGCTGTGGCTGACTAGAAAAATCAGGCTGGTGGTACTTGTTTAGGGGCAAGAACAACACTGGTTGACATTTGTTGCAGGTGATTCTAGGTCTGTTTTGTGCCTACTGTATAAAGTAGCCGACGACACATGGATGATTTGAGTATAGCGTTTCACGTGTCATATCTTTTAATCATTGTAATTTTTTTTCTTTTATTAATTTTCTTCTTTTCTTTTTTTTAAATTTGGGTTTTCTGAGATTAAAAACTGCTGGTAGCATGTCAAAGAGTAAAACAAGTCCCCGTTAGGCCTTCTCGGTCGTTGTTTGCTGTCTCTTTATTTTCCTGCTCCGGGCATATGCCAAACGCCCCACATGGTCCTTCCCGCCCCACCTCTGCCAATGGCCCAGTGGCACTTCACTGCTCTCCTCCAGCCTCCCCCTTCAAATCCCTTGAGTGCAATCAGGAATACAGGAAGCCACAAAATAGACTGGAGGGTTGACAGGGGAAGTAACCACCTCTGGATATGATTGGTAATGAATTTTCAATGATTTTTCACAGAGCCCTCCCATGGCCTGGGCTTAGGGGCTTGGTGCTGCCTCCATCTAAACTGTGCCTATCCAAGTCCTATCATGCTGGGTAAAAGCCAAAAGGCTTGGAGCAGGTGGGTGAGGCACCTGTTGAACAAGATATTCCGAGTGCTGGAGGATAAATGCAGGAGCAGCAGATCAGTGGAGCAGTTCCGCCCCACCCTGGCACTGTCCTTGCACTGGGGCCGTGCTGCTTGGTGCTTCTCAGCAGAGTCTGGTTGGGCAAGAGAGCCAGGGATGGTGGTATTTGGTGATATTCATAGCCTTCTGGTTCAAGCCACCTGAGTCCTTCCTGCAGCCACTCTGGCCAAAACATCTTGGGGAAGAAACTCCATGTGGGACCATGCACTGATCGCAGCAGTGCCTCTTGCCGGGTCTAGGTTTCAGCAAGGGAGCATTTCCTATTGGAATAGTGGAGAACCACCTGACTTCATAGCAGAGTAGCCACTGGCCAGCCAGGTTATGCTCTTGCTCTTGGTGCTGCCTCCCTGTTTCATTTTATTATCCATACCAGCAGCGATGGAAGTGGATAGTGCATGGTGGATCCACTGTTGCAGGTACAGCAGGTTATTCACACTTGTGTGATCACAGCAATTCATGTAGAGGCCCCAGAGAGGCTGCTGAGGCTTTAAATAACTGAGGTACCTCTTATTTTAGGGAAAATAAAAACTCTTTTACTGTATTAGACTCAAAAAATCGTTTTTCAGGGGTATGGTGGAATTGAGTGTGTGCAGAGGGTGAGATACACCCTAGCAAATACCATCATGATAAAGTGGGAGGCAGGTGATGAACACGGTGTTTGCCAGTGTTTCTGAAACTGCAAGAACAAACCAGTGGGGGATTTGCTATGGGATGGTTTTGTCCTACTGAAAAAATCTTCACCTTCTTTTACTAAAAATGGTCATTCTTCCCCAGCCCTTTTATGTATTTCAGGTTTATCAGTGTGCAGGCTGTTTTTCCCCTCTTCTCCATCCCTTCTCTTTGCCAGCCTACCCATGCCTATTAGCACTTTGATTGCAAAAAAATGCTGTTTATTTTCAAGCTGATTATTTCTGCTCCCAGGCTGCTCTGACATCACAGGATTCACTGTTGGTGCTTCTTGTAGCTTGGGAAACAGCTGAATCACAAAACAGAGGGAAATATATATTATTAATTTTATTAAGAAAAAAATGGTTTAAGACTGTAGTATAGTGGGGATGTTTTATGAAGGGGAGCAGGACACAGATTATTTTTGGCATTTTCTTCCCCTTGAGAACAGATTTTGTTGTGTCAGATAGTTGATTATGGGCATGGTGAGGGTTGGTGCTTGTTGATAAGTAGCTCACTATGTACAATTCTTATGTGACTGGCAGCAGTTTCTTCTGTGCAGACTGCAGCACGTGAAAATCAACTCACTGTTAAGTCCTCGGTGCCTGCAATGCTCCTGGGGTATGAGGGAGAGCTGTACAACTTCTAAGGAATTTCTTAATGCTGAGCCAAGGCAAGAATGTGATAAAAAAGCTTGATGAAAATGCAGTAGTGATTATGATGTTAAATCCATACTCATGCTTGGGGCACATAAGGCTGGGTTGAAGGGGATAATCAGCCCTGTACTCAAGGGATCTTTTCTAGGGCTCCATTTAACAAAACAAAGGAAAGAAAACCAAACCAGATTTGGCTTATAGGGAGAAGATTAAAGCTTCATCATTCAAGTGCAACAAGCATCCCACTTTCAGCTCAAAACAGACAAAATAGAGGCAAATAGGTAGTGCTTGATCTGATGAGAACATCAGCTGATACACAGACCATTTTCTGAAACACAGGGCCACCTTTGGGAAGCTTGAGCTGCCAGGCATGTTTGGAGTGAGGATTGTTAATGTTAATCCATTGAGTTGCCCCTTTAGAAAGCCTTTCTTGCAGGTGGGAAGAGTGGGATGGAGAAGTGCAGGGCTCCATGCTTTGCATTTTCCTGAAAACCATCTTAGGATGCTTTACAAGTTATGAATGCTTTTTTTCACTCACTGCTAATTTGTGCAGGACTGGGTTATTTTTCCTGTGTAATCCCATTGCAGGCCACCCCAGAGAGAGCTGACACATCAGCTTACTGCTTAAGGACACCTTGACTACAGCAGGCAATTCCCACCCATTTTCTGCAAGAGCCAGCAGAGACTGTAAGACCTCCCTGAAACATGAAGGAGAAATACAAAGCAAATGACCTGCCGAGAGAGACCATGTGGGCTGGAGGGTTGCTTGGAATGGGGGGTATTCATCACAGCTTCGGAGGCACTGTGTAGGCAGTAGTGCTTACCATGGTCCTGTTCATTTCTGCCTGTTGATTGCATTTAATTCCTTGACATCTGTAGTTGTTTACCAATCTTTTTCCTCCCTCCCTTGCCTCAGGTAATAAGCAGTGGGTTACCTCAGAGGGCCGGGGGAAACAGCTATGATGGAGGGAGGCACTGAGCTCCTGGGGGTCCTTTTGCGTCTGTGTGTCCCTATTGCCTGCATCCCCCTTCCCTGACCCATGTGCCCTTGATCTCACTAGGTTATGAAGAATGTAATACCCTGCAGAATTGCCTAGTCATCAGGGATTGAAAGATAGCTCATCTTATTAAAAACCTGTCTCAGGAAAGCCTAAGAGCACAAGCTTGGTCATCTGTCACACCCTGATCTCCTCCTTACCTTTAGAAAGAAAAGTACTTTATTTTTAGCTATCTGCTGCATTCGGCTACACTCTATGCAAATTTCATTTAATGAATATTTTAGGGTTTAAATAGTCTGGGCTCATGAACATTATATAAATGTCATGTTGTTGCAGGCTCTCTGGTAACAGCATGGAGGACATCCTGCGGCGTGAAGCTGAAGCCAGATAAAATCTGTGAATAGTGCTTCCAGGGAAGGCAGCCACGGGTTGTTCAGTGACTGTCCTGGGGGGGGACATTAGCAGGCAGTCAGGGAGGGCACTGCAGTACCCCTGAGGGGCAGCAGCACTCCCCTTTCCAAACCGAGGGACATTTCCTTCAGCACAGGTAGCTGGCTTAGGGCCACTTTTGCTCTTCCAAAGGCTTTGGGATGCATGGATCGTACACCAGGTCATTTATCATCCCAGTTCAGAAGAGGCAGTCTATTTAAAGCTGAAATATCGAGACTTGCCAGGATAGCTTGGAAATCTTCCTTTTTCACATCAAAATAGCGTTTTACAGGTGCTTACTGTTTATTGTATTTGGTACACCAGACAGATGGTGATAGTCTTCTTCAGGAAAATGCCAAGAACAAAAAAAAAAAAAATCAACCTAACTATTTTCTGTCTTTTCATTTCTTTACCCTCCATATATTTTCCTTTCNTTTCACTCACTGCTAATTTGTGCAGGACTGGGTTATTTTTCCTGTGTAATCCCATTGCAGGCCACCCCAGAGAGAGCTGACACATCAGCTTACTGCTTAAGGACACCTTGACTACAGCAGGCAATTCCCACCCATTTTCTGCAAGAGCCAGCAGAGACTGTAAGACCTCCCTGAAACATGAAGGAGAAATACAAAGCAAATGACCTGCCGAGAGAGACCATGTGGGCTGGAGGGTTGCTTGGAATGGGGGGTATTCATCACAGCTTCGGAGGCACTGTGTAGGCAGTAGTGCTTACCATGGTCCTGTTCATTTCTGCCTGTTGATTGCTTTTAATTCCTTGACATCTGTAGTTGTTTACCAATCTTTTTCCTCCCTCCCTTGCCTCAGGTAATAAGCAGTGGGTTACCTCAGAGGGCCGGGGGAAACAGCTATGATGGAGGGAGGCACTGAGCTCCTGGGGGTCCTTTTGCGTCTGTGTGTCCCTATTGCCTGCATCCCCCTTCCCTGACCCATGTGCCCTTGATCTCACTAGGTTATGAAGAATGTAATACCCTGCAGAATTGCCTAGTCATCAGGGATTGAAAGATAGCTCATCTTATTAAAAACCTGTCTCAGGAAAGCCTAAGAGCACAAGCTTGGTCATCTGTCACACCCTGATCTCCTCCTTACCTTTAGAAAGAAAAGTACTTTATTTTTAGCTATCTGCTGCATTCGGCTACACTCTATGCAAATTTCATTTAATGAATATTTTAGGGTTTAAATAGTCTGGGCTCATGAACATTATATAAATGTCATGTTGTTGCAGGCTCTCTGGTAACAGCATGGAGGACATCCTGCGGCGTGAAGCTGAAGCCAGATAAAATCTGTGAATAGTGCTTCCAGGGAAGGCAGCCACGGGTTGTTCAGTGACTGTCCTGGGGGGGGACATTAGCAGGCAGTCAGGGAGGGCACTGCAGTACCCCTGAGGGGCAGCAGCACTCCCCTTTCCCGACCGAGGGACATTTCCTTCAGCACAGGTAGCTGGCTTAGGGCCACTTTTGCTCTTCCAAAGGCTTTGGGATGCATGGATCGTACACCAGGTCATTTATCATCCCAGTTCAGAAGAGGCAGTCTATTTAAAGCTGAAATATCGAGACTTGCCAGGATAGCTTGGAAATCTTCCTTTTTCACATCAAAATAGCGTTTTACAGGTGCTTACTGTTTATTGTATTTGGTACACCAGACAGATGGTGATAGTCTTCTTCAGGAAAATGCCAAGAACAAAAAAAAAAAAAATCAACCTAACTATTTTCTGTCTTTTCATTTCTTTACCCTCCATATATTTTCCTTTCTTATATTTTTACTCCTTAAATACACTGTACACATGTAAAAACCTAAGCTAAAACCTGAATAAATAAACAAAAAATATTGGTATACAGAGCAATTATTATGTGTTGGAAGCAAATGCTTGGTGTTTTGGCAGTGCTGCTTAAAACCCCAAACAGCAACTTTGAAGGCACAAACATAGCTGCTGCACAACCTCCTCAGCTGGTGTGATGGCAATATTTGTACAGATGACCAAATATCTCAGGCTGCCGCTTACAATGGACTGCATCTTGTGTTACAGCTTTGGAAAGGTTATTTCCAGCAAAGGGTGCATGGTGGGTAAAT
This sequence comes from Spizella passerina, assembly GCA_013401375.1. Lineage (NCBI taxonomy): Eukaryota > Metazoa > Chordata > Aves > Passeriformes > Passerellidae > Spizella > Spizella passerina. The sequence goes on along the minus strand of WBNQ01049761.1, from coordinate 12,043 downwards.
TACAGCAATAATAAAGGTCTTTTCAACTTATCTTCTCCCACCTCTCCTGGAGGCATCCCAGGCTGAGTTAAATTTGGGTCCCTGTGGCAGAAAACCTCACTCCAGACAGTGGCCCTGCAGCCTTTGTGTCCCACCAGCAGCAAAGGCTTCACCTTTCAGTGGGCACGAGTCTGTTGTAATATCCACTGTAAAATGGCTTTGGAGGATGAATGGTGAAAACCAGGCAGTCAACAAACTGAGTGGAGGGTGTCTGGGGATTCCACTTGGAAGCAGAAGCACGGTGCCCCAAGCATTTCTGAGGATTTGGTTGCACAAAAGCTGCAAAGAGGGTGTGGAAAAAGGAACTTTGGGTGGGAGGGTATTAAAAGAAAAAGCCCCAAATTTCTGGCAAGGCTTTGTCCTCTGGCTGAAATATGCCAAAAAGAGTTTCTCAGGTGCTTTCTGCAGGCAGCTGGAGAGAAGTGCAAGGTCATGTGGAATTAGAACCGTGTGTGATGGAAGGCATATTTGAGGCAAGCTAAAATCTTTGCTGTGGTTATCAGGTGCCTACTCTGGTCAGTCCCTGGTTTCCTCACCTTAAATATATACATAAGTTTAAATGGTTTGCCACAAAGCAGCCTTTTGGTTTGGGTTTGTTTTGGGGTTTTTTTGAGAGGGTCCCTTCCTGATAAATAGAAGAGGATTATTTTTTCCAGTGCGAACACCTCAGCTCTGCCCTTTGGTCACCTTCCACTCACCCACTTCCTTGCTTGCTTATTCAAACTTAGAGATAAAAGGCCTCATTGCTTAAGCTGCTGTTGATATCAGCCAGGAAGAGTCCTACATATTAAATAGGTAGGATTTTTTATTTTCTTTACACACTGTGCACCCAGGCATTTTCCACTGCTGGCAGTTTGAACTGCAGTGCAAAGCAGCCCACTGAGCTAACAGCAGTGGAAATGAAAGGAGAAAATGCATCCTACTACTTAGGAAAAAAGAAGAAAAAATAGATGAGCAACAAGGAAAGGATGAAAGTCCCTCCTCCTCAGAAAAGCCCCAAAAGATCAGCCAAAATGGCCAGGCTGGGAGATGCCTGAAAAGTTGCTGATTCTGCCCCCACCACTTTGCCCTTGATGCCATAGAGAGCAACAAATATTTGGGAGGGTGAGAAACAGTGAAATTATTTATGCTTAGAAAATGTCTCCAGAATAACTCTTGATTCTTCTTGAATGTGATTAGCCTACCGTAATATCTCCCGAAATATTATCTATAAAAAAGCCTGCATGAGCTCACCCCAAAGTGCGTGTGGCTGTGTCCTCCCGACGTGAGCTTGTGAAAGGAGGTGCTTTCCCCCCTTGGGCTGCAGTGATTATAAAGGCAGCTGTAAAGCAGAGCACTCAGGATGCAAAGTGCCCTTCAGATAATGTCTGATATCAAAACAAATCTGTTTACTCTGCAGTCATTTATACTGAATATTTATTATTAAGGGGTGAGGGGGACACAAGAAAAAATGCAGTTTGCTCAAACAAGCCCTGTTGTGTTGACACAAACTGGTGCCTGCAGCTCAGTGATGTGCTAAGCACAGAGGAGCAAAGAGGCACCTCGGTGTCACTCTTCTTTTGCAGAGCAGTGGGCAGCAGTGGCTGATGCTGCTGTACAACAAACTACTGGCTCATACAAATTCAGCAAAAAGGGTGGGAGGAGATTTGCAATGGGATGCTCACCCATAAATGCACTCACTTCCCTGAGCAAGCCTTCTTTTTCAAGGCAAACAAGGCATCCTCTGCTTTGTCTGGGGATGGGAATGATCCTGAAAATAGTTGCTGCTGTTGGTTGCAGGGTCCTGCTCCAGGGATTTACCTGCTCTCCCCTTGTTTTTCACAGAAGGCGTCAGGACGCCCAAGCAGGAGCCGGTCTTCAGGCGAGTCACCATGGAGGACAGTGTCATCTAACGCCTGGGAACCCTGAGCCTGCCCCGGCCAGCCCGTGCCAGTGCACCACCTCAGCTCCTCTGTGCCTCAGCCCCCTGTCCCTCACTTGGGATCATGCTACAGGAGAGGCTGGAGAAGCTGGCCTCGACCAAACCCTCGGCAAATCCTCGCATCCCCATAGAGAGAACAGCCCAGCTGAGATTCCCACTGCATGGCAGCACCCTGGGACGGGCCCTCGGTGTTTCGCCGCTCATCTCTTTTTTGAAGATGAGCAGAGCAGGTGAAAATTGTCTTTTGTAATAAGAAATTAGTTTCACCTGCTCCGAACATTGACTTTGTGACTTAATAACACTTTCAAAATGGCCGAGTGTGCTTGATCCACCATCCTGAGCCTCTCTCCATGCCCTCAGGCTGGGCTGTAGAAAGGGGAACCTGCCGGATCCAGGTTGCTGTTGTAAATACAGACCTGTCAGTGTGAAGAGCCAACCAGGGAAGGCCCAGAGGGACAGAGAAGTAGTCCTTACACAGGAGAAGCTGAATGTGCCAGCAGAGTACTGTCAAGCGAAGCTGTTGCTTGTAAATAGGGACCGGCGCATGTGTCCAGCAGCAGCTCCACTTGGCCAAAGCTTCTCCGGGGAAAGCTGCTCAGATTTTATTGTCTTGTGTAAATAGAAATATTTTTTTGAGAAAAAAAAAGAAAAAAGAGCCTTAGTATCTTGAAGATAGCGTTTCTCAATCAGCTCAGCTGGGGATGGATATATGGGAACCCACGGGATCTGCCTGCTGGAGGCTGGCACGGGCTCTGGCAGCCAGGCTCTGCCATCACTGCAGGAGACACCTGAAGGAGGATGGACCTGTCCTGCAGAGGATTCAGCAGAAATTTCTCCCTAGTCCCTGTCAGCAGGGTGAACTCGTTGGTCCCATGGTCTCCGCTGATGTAAATAATCAGCTACAGCCCACAGAGGACTTGGACTGCTTGGTGCAGTTGTGGGAGGGGGGAGGGTGGGATGGGCAGAAGTCATCAGAGGGATGCAAACCCCATCAGCGTGGTGATCCCCAGGCTTTTAGCATTAGTTTAAAAAAAAAAAAGGAAAAAAAAACAAACCCTGAAAGCTTATGAATGGCTTTGGGCCAACTGTTTGGCTGGGTAAATGGGGGCATGCCTAGACATGTTCTGTGTCCATGTCAGCCAGTGCCTGTCTGTGCAGTTCTCTGTCTGTGCAAACGCGTGTGCAAGGCTGTGTCTGGTTCGGGGGCTGCCAGCCACTGCAGGTCCCTGTGTCTGTGTAGCTGTGTCCATGAGAGAGGAGAGAAAATGGATGTGTGTGTTGTACTACCCTTTATCCACCCAAACACGTTCCAGGAGTCGTAGGTAACGCTGCTGGGTCTAGCTTCAGTAGCAGGAGTGCAGAGTAGTGTCCACACCTCTCCAGGGAATGAGGCTTGGCAGGCAGGGGGATGGTGTTAGCTGAGTGAGAGCTGATGAATCTCTGTTCTGCGTTGAGTTCTCATCCACTGTCCCCTGCTGTGGCGCTGGCACCTCCTGGAAGTTGGACAGGAGCTTTGGGGTTTCCCTTTCATCATTCACCACCCAAAGCTTACTTATGCCTTATTTGCTCTAAGTAGATTCATGCAGTGCAGGGAAATTAGGAAAAGAGAATGAAATTAGAAGTTGAAATTAGGAAAAAGCCCATACATTATATTTTTGAAAATTACCCCCAGTAACTTTCTCTGGACATAGAAGTCTCTTCAGCTTAGCATTTTGCAGGAAAGCAGTGCCAAGGTGAAGTGTCTTCCCCACGAAAAAGCCAGATAGCATGAAACAACTGTTGCACTATTTAGCACAGCACTGGGGCCAAAGCCCCTTTAGCTTTGCAAGGAATGGGCAGTGGGAAATCAACAGAAATTGGAAGCTGCCTCGAATTCCTGAGGGGTGTGGGCATCCAGAGTGGTAATTTGCTTGCAGTGGTCCTAGGTGAGCTGCAGGGAGTCTTTTCCACTTGAATACTTGAATACCTCCTGTCATCCAGCTGTGTGTGTTACCATCAACACCTAACAACTGCCAGTGCCAAGTGATTTATATATTTATCAGGACATTTTTTAATTTATCAAACCAGTGCATGGGAGGCACTGTGCTTTCATCTGCCACATGTGGACACCTCTTCCTTTGCCCACTTCTCCAGCCTTGTATAGTGTCCCCAGGCAAGGTGACCATCATCTTGTGGATGTGGTTTCCTCCCCACTGAAGGCTGTAAATCTTTTTTCCAGGGAGAAAAATAGTGAAAGGTATGAGAAACGCACCCTGACTTTTTGCTGGAAATGTGCTGAAAGTCAGCCAGCGTATTAAGCAAAATAAGTAACTCCAAAATGTTTGAAAGTTCACGATCTTTCACAGATATGAGGAAATATAGAAACCATTCTTATGGTTTCTAGGGCCCCAAAGGGCAATGCTAAATCCTGAACCCAAGGCTTCCTGACCCTGGGGAGGTTTGAGGTGCAGCATGGGGAAAACTTAGGGGCAGCAATTACAGGAAAGAAGATATTCCCTGATTTTACAAGATTGCAGGAAAGCAGAACTCCCCTAGCTGGGTTGAGTGGTGGATTTTTTTTCATTGGAGCACTCACTATTAGTTCCTCTTCCCTGACAATCTCATCATCCTGTACCTTAAACCCTTGCCTGTATGTCTAGAAGTTAGGAGTTAGGAGGCGTTTACAACAACCTTCAAAGTTTCTCTCTCTCTCTAACCTTAAAAGAGGCTGACACCCCACAACTGACAGTTGTGAAGACGAGCCAGACCAACCCCAAGTCCTCATAAAAATGATGAATCACATCCACTGCATCCATATTGATGTCACACAGGTCACACATGGAGATGAGCAGTGAGGAGGGGGAGGCAGATAATCACTGAAAATTGCGTGAGGGAGGTGCTGTTACCAAACCCACCTGGCAGAGTTTTGATTTAATCCAGCCCTGAGTCAATACTGATTGACATTTCACTTGCTTTCCATATCGTAACTGGACTTCCTTACTCCTCAGGCATGGAATGAATCTTAATACATTGTAATGTACTCCTGGTGGTGAACCGGTATGAAAAGCTATCACAGAAAGCATTAATAAAATGTACATTATGAAAAAGAACTCAGCATTGTCTGAAATTAATAATGCACCAGATTTTTCTCATCCACGCCTGCTCATTACAGGCCTGCCCTTGAGTTTTCTATTAAAATGACTTATTCAAACTACTTGTATAGCTGTGTTCAGCGTGAAGTTATCTGCTGTAGGTTTGCATCCCAGTTAGATGTACCGCATGAGGACTTATTAATCTGTTATATCTTTCAGGCATTGATTTTGGTGGCATTTATATAACGCTGGTATGACTGAAATGAACTGATTGATTCATGCGTATGGATTAGTTTGCCTAAGACTTTGAGGCTAGGTAGCTTTATCATGCACTGTAACGCCAGAATTCATCACTGTTTTATTTACGAGAGACTGAACTGGCTGCATCTCAACAACTGAAGTGATCTTCACTGTTTTATTTATGTATAAATGTTTACTTAATCAGCCGCCAATTTTGTTTAGCAGAATTTGTTCGCAAACGGAAATTGTAAACGATAACGTGGTTTCTATTTTAAAATTTACAGGCTTTCATCTATAGCAAAATCCAAGATTTCCAAAGTGTCTTTGTCTACTGGCAATCAACAAGCTCTCTAGTATAAGCTTTCTGGTAATTGCAATTAGCTGCTGCAATATTTCACATAAAAAACAATGCAACCCTAATACAGGAGATCTGAGTGGTAGTGTGTCACAGTCAACATAAATACCCCAATGCTTAAAAATGCTGGAGGTTTAGCAAAACAACAAGGAGCCACCTGCCTGTGCAGAGGCGGGAGCTTATGGACATGTGTGGTGATTTCTGCTGCCTTATCTTACAAGAAAATCCCAGTTCCAGGTAAATTGTGTTTCAATCACGTGGGCCATATCCCCTGCTTGAGGAAAGCCTGGTCAGAGGGGGCAAGGAAAACATCTGCTCACTGTGCCTTGCAGCTGGGAAAGTGGCTGGGTTACCATGAGTGTTTAAAGGTATAACATTCCAAGGAGGCTTAATCCCAGGTTCCCAATCGATTGCACGTGTTTTCCTTGGACCACGCTGCTTCTCCCTGGGACCAAGGAATAAGGAGACATAAAGGATTTATTAAATGAAAGCAGAGACTTTCCTGTTAGGAGCCATTTAGAAATATTTTTAGTGCAAAGGCACAGAAGAAGTGACATGTTAGAGGCCTATAAAATAATGAGTAGTGTCCAGAGAAGGTGAATTGAGTGCTGCAGTTCACCATAGGTTATACAGCAAGTGGCACTATGTGGAGCAATGAAGAGGTGAAGTTTTAAATGTAGTTATAAGTAATGTTTCATTACCCATCACGGGATTAACCCACGGACTCCCTGACCCAATACACCACTAAGGTGATGTACAATGAGCTTTAGTAAGATATTATGCTGTTCCACAGTTTAAAGAATGAAAGGGGGGAAAAAAATAAAAAAAAAGACAAGCCTGTCACCTACAGGCTCTTGTTTCAGGGTCAGAAGGAATTGCTGGCTACCTGAGGAACTGCAGAAACACCCCTGCTGAGTCTTCAGCCATACTTCACACCTGTGATTTTTTTTCCCAACCATATTTTATTAACATAAAAATTACAATAGTATTAGGTAGGCCTGGAAAATTACTTGCCAGCTGGCAGTGTGAAAAGGGGAGTGAACTTTGCATGTCAGCACCCTGGGCTGTACCCTCAAGAGCATGGGATCATAAGAGAGCGATGCTGAGGGGTTACTGTGCCTCACAACCATTGAACCCATCACTGCAGAACTGGTGGCAGGAAATAGTCTTTTTCCACATTTATTTTTGGCTCTGTCAGGTACAAGAGGCTGCTATTACATTACTCCTAAGCTTTCCCTTTTACAGGCCAGACAAACCAAATTCTCTCACTCCACAGGTTTGTTTGTTATTCTTTTCGAGCAAGTAGGAGAAGCACCTGACAAAGTTTAGGGGGGGAAAAAAGGTAAACATGACATAAGTCTGTTGTATGAAGGCTAGGAGCTGCTTTAATCAGCTCTGTGCCCACCTGGGTGTAACTCTGGTCCCTAATTGGAGAAGTAACAGCAACACCTGTGGATGTTGCATAAAGAGCTCTTAA